>JADHKT010000064.1:107891-152640 GCA_019925285.1 Graphium sp. VPRI43844
TTGGTTTTTTTTTTTTTTGGTTTGGTTTCGGATTTTTGTTTTTTTTTTTTTTTTCCCCCCCCCCCCCCCCCCCCCCCGTTTTGGATTGCATCTTTGGTAAAAAAGAGTAGTCAACATCTGGTCCTACAGCTCGGTATGATCCGGTCCTCTAGCATGGGAGACCGAGCCACGCGGCTAACCCCCTCAGGGCTTCGGTAGGCCATATTCGTTCTCGCGATTCCCTATATCGCCGTCCCGCTTGATGAGGTTGTCGCCATTGCTTCCGTCCATGTTGTTACCGTCAGCCGAGTGTGTCCGGGCCATGCTCGAATCGCACCCCTTAACGAGCCGATGTCGCTATCTCCAACGTCAACTCGGGCTCGCCATTACCGGGACGGAAAAGGATAAGAACTTGAACAAACCTTGAGTGCGTCTTTCCGCGAAAAGCTCTTTTCGCAAAAGGTGCAAGGGAAGGGCTTCACTGAAAGATGAATTCGTTTGTGTCTTTTGAGGTCATGGTTGCGGTTGAAAGACTGCGTACACTGATCACATCTATACGGGCGTTCTTGGTTCTGACCAGGCGGAACTCCTTGCCCGTACATACCGTGGCCTGGCTGGGAGTTGAGAAGCGGGCCGTGCGCCACACCGAGCCCGGGAATCAGTGACATCTGCCCACCGGGGTTGTTGATGTTTGTCATGATGGGGCCCATCGCCGGAACGTGGCCATGACTCGGGTACGGGTTTTGGTAGTCACGATAGCCCAGAGGTGGTGCCATTCCAGATGACGAATTCCTTGACGTCGTAGAAGTCCCGCCGAGGGGACCATGGTGTGCCAGGTGAGGCGGTTGGCCACTCGACGAGTACGAAAGATAGCTGCTAGACTGTGGCCCCGAATTTCCACCAAAAAAAGAGTTCGTTGTCGGTCTCGACTGCCGATACAACTGTCCCGAGGGGGCCGCGAGCGAAGATTGCGGTTGGTTCGAAGAGGATGAATGGGAGTGGAGCATGGCCGGCGCCTGGGCAGGCGTATGGTGCGAGGGCAGCGACGAAGCCAACGTCGGCGGCTGGTGAGTCGAGCTCAGAGTCGTCGGGGGGTGACTTGGCAAAGCTGAAGGGAGCGTTGATGCCTGGTGGGATGACTGCGTCGTTGCCAACAACGAGGAGTGGTGGGAAGGTAACGTCGGGGTGATGGTGCTAGGGAGTCCCGAGGACGTCGACGCCGAGCTGCTGTTCGCGGCTAGCGCCGAAGGCTGATGATACTGGCCGCCTTGCTCCTGTTCGTACGGGCTAGGGGAATGCGAGTTTCTCGAAAGGTATGGCGAGAGGCTGCTAAAAAGGGGCCGCGACGACGGATAACTCGACTGCCCGCCGCCCGTCTGGTTCTGAGAGGATTGTTGCGGTTGACTAGCCGAGCTGAAGGTATATGAGCTTGATCCTGGAGTCGGCCACCCTCCATGCGTCCCCGCGGGGTAGTAGCTGGACAACCCGGCCGTCGTTGTCGAACTCTGGGAGCTGCTCGAAGGACCCGACAAGGGGCTGATGCCTTCACTTGTGACCCCTACATTCCCAGCCAAAGGATTAGCAGAGAAGATTGTGCGTTGGTGAGGGTAGAGGGTATCTCCCGAGATCGAGAGCTCCTGTGCGTAAGGAGTCATGATATGGGCATGAGGGTAGCCTTCTTTTCTGATAGTGTCGAGACAGATAGCAATCCCATCCACATGCGTAGCACCCATTCATACTTTTTCCAGCAATGCTGGTGGCTATGGTAGAAAAGTCTTGTGGGCGTCGGAAGGGGGAAAAGAGTAGGGAGTGTTGAAGGAGAAAAGAGTAATGAGTCGAGAGGTGGTGGCGGGAAGAGGAGGGAGGCGTTGGGGAGTGACAGAGTTTGTACTTACTCGGGACCTCTGGCGCAGTAGGCAGTGGTAACGACGGGAGGTCGTTCGTGGCTGGCCTGCGCGCCGAAAAGCTGCTGCTTTGGCTCATGGCTTGGAACGGTCCGCCTCGCACTCCGTTACTGATAGTTAGTGAGCCCGATTTAATATTTGTTGGTGATACGAGTGTGTGTGGGGGAGGAGCATCAGAGTTTTTGGCCCTTCCTTTCGTGCAGGTCGTGTAAGACTGGCTCGAATAAGAACAAAACCTTATCGTCTTGTCCCTCTTGCTTTCTGTTCTTCTGTTCTGAGGATCGTGATCGCAAACCAAGAGGTGAATGTTCTGTTTCGATGCCAAGATTTCGAGAGGGTGTGGAGGGGCTTATATTCTATCACTCGTGGGGCGAAGGAATTAAGCTCGCGGGATCCGTTGGAACGTAGCCGGGCCTGATCCCTGACCTGGTCGGGCTTTGGAAGAGCTAGCAATATTTGGGACGGAGATCAGTTGGAAGAAGGAGGGGGCGATATGGAGTGATACACGAAATAGTGAGCTTGTACGGAGTAGTCGAGAGAGAGACAGCAAGAGTCGGGCAACCTGGAGAGAGGTATTAAAGATCACAGAACCCCCCATGTCTACCATTACGTTGGATACATGAAGGAGGGCTGAAGGGCAGGGGGTGGGGAGTGGAAGGGGGTGGTACTAGTAGCAGTTTCCTCACCCAGGCTCTTCTTTCAAGGAAGAAAAGAGGACGATGACGGAAGAGGGGGGTGGTGGTAAGATTGCTACTGCTCTTCACAAGTACAGGACAAACCCGTGCTGTAAATACGGAGGAGTACAAAGCAGATGAACAGACAGTCGTGTTGAGAAGGGATAGGATACAGCGAGTGTTCTACCACAATGTTCTTTTCTTGTGGGGGAGTGTAATAATGAGTGATGGGGGAAAGGGGGGGGGTGTTGTCTGAAGAATAAGAGGGGAGGGGTACCAGACTCATTCAGGCCGCCTGGGCGAACCTCCCAGTGGCATGCTTACCTAGTTATTTTACTCGTAGTCTCAACCAGCCCAACGGATACTGCGATGCGACGAGTCAGTCGGCTAGCCTTTCAAGTATTCAAGGTAGCCAATCTGAGCAAAGTCGAACCGCCGTCTTCGATGTGGTGATCTTGTCGCGTCTGCTCGATTCAAAAGATCAAAAGACATGTGATCTTCTTTACTGTAGTCAAGCTGGCCCGATTTTTATTGTCAACAGCTCCCCTCGAAGCCTACTGTCAAAGCTAGTATTGTTAGTGTTCGGATGGTCGAATGGAATGGGTGTATAAAGTCCTTCCCGTACCCTAGACCAAGACAGCAACCAGCATTAGGGCCACACAAGATGTTGAGTAGTGCCGGAGCCCTTCTTTCTCGGGGCTCGATGATCCTCGAGATAATCTGCATTTGTCTGAAAGGATAGTTGGGTGGGACAATCGCGTTAACAGTGACTGATTACGACGGTGCGGGTTGACTTGTGCGTCGGGAAACGCGAAATGATGCTGATTCGATACGCAGCGGCAATGGGCCAGAGAGTACATGGGACGAGTCAGGATATATGTAACAGAAGGCTCATGGACAGCGTAAGCTTGGTCTGCCTCCCCCGGCTCTGTAAGACTCGATTTTCAACCCGATATTATACGGATTAAACATGTAAGTATTATGGAGTGCAGGCTCTGACAACGCGTGCAAGATACATGTCTTGACGGACCAAGGGAGAGACTGAAATGGGGGGTGTGGATTCGAAGCTGGGCTCAGCCTGTCAGGACCAATGTCGATGGAGTGCTCCGTATTTAATGCAGACTGACTTTTAGCACTTTACGGAGTAGTATTCTTTTTTTTTTTCTGCTAGCCCACTATTGCAAGCTACGGAGTATGTGTGATTGGGTGCGAGAAGAAAACGAGTGTTTGCAGGACCGATACTTCATTTTTCGCTTGTTTGAGTGCCTTGAATTCGATTATACGTGAGCACTACTCTTTCCTCTGCAAAGTGCTCAATCAAGGGCTGAAGCAAATCTGGAAAGAGCGACTGTGGTACCAACAAACGGTGCGGCAAGGAAAAAAAAAACTTTGCATGGAATTGGACACCTGTCACCTTCTGTTTGCTTCTCGTTCTTCTTTTTTTTTTTCAATTCTTGTCAAGATGAACCTAACCTGTATTATCTCAAAGCCTCAGCACTCCATTGGAGTGTGGGTTCATGCGAGGTACGACTTGAGAACTTACGACAAACCAAACGACTTGCTGGTCTATACATAATCCAACAAAATATTTTTAGGCTCGACTTCCAAGGCGACCGGAACACGGCATGACTACGTTCGCCAAAGTCCCATGACAACACTGACTAGGGAAAAGCAATACCATTGAAAGAACACGCGAACACCAGAGCTTGAAAAACATCTGATCGGAGGACTCGGGCGACTCATTTCTTCCTTCACATCACCCCATGCATAGATAGTGAAGCTTCTCAACATGTGTCATGCCCATACGGCGCTGAGTTGCAAATACGAGTCTGGAGTTCAATAGGAGCAGCATTTCCTCAAGATACGAATTGTCCAAGGAGGAGTTCTACAAGTATGAACGCAATCGCTTACGACTACTCGAGTATTCACAAAGGGCGGCAAGTAAACCAAGTTTGGCACCCATGGGAAGGAACAAGTACAAGGGGTACGCTGCACATGCTTTTCCCTCTGTAATACCAAAGAGACATACAAGACATAATCTCAGGAAACCCTCGAAGGGTTTCAGAGAAGCACAGCATCTCAAACCCCCTCACCGGGTTTAGGGATAAGGGTTCTTCGAAAAAGCATGGAGAACTGAAAGAATGAAGTAACGAAAAGGGCCGAGGAAATAAAACTTTGCGTAGGGAACAATGCAGAGTACTGGTTGGCCAGCCTGTATCCTTTTTTTTCACCAGCTAAGGTGATGGATGGAAAGTCATCACATTTACTCCGTACAAATCGTCGCTCATTAACCAAGTCACAATCAGTCGCATTCTGACTGCATTAATAAGGCCAAAGCTGCACCCCACATAAAACGAAAACGCAAGCATGGAAATCTACGAATCGACGACCTTTTTGGAATCGAGGAGAGCAGATTGGTGCACTACTCCGTATGTAAATCACTTCGATGACTAGCGAGACAGCTCGCGTACGCTTTAGCGTCGCCTCCTCTCAACCGTTAGTTTAAACGTTCTAATACAAATGATACACCCCCTCCCAGATTACAGAGCTAATAGGGCATTGGGGGGCATTGGGGGGCATCGAGGGGAGTGCGTGGGCGCCTGCTCAGTGACTACGGAGTAGTCTAATTGCAACAAGTGTTCTGGTCCCTATCCGGGGTCGCAATCTCCTGTCAGGTACTCCGTCAACTCTTAGAGGAGCATCTCGGACGTGACTTTGCAGGCGCTCCGTACTCTAAACCATATCCATCGCTCGGTTTCTGTTTCTCAATGACTGCGGACAAGAAAAAGGTCATGAAGATGTCAGAAAACAAGCCGGAAGGCGGGTTGGTTGTCCGTATTTTCAGTCATCCCCCCTTGGCCCCCTTCACTCTTTAGGGGAATGATGCTCCTTCATTGGAAGGAATCATAAGGATATTGTTTCCAGCTGCTATTTCCATCAATGACTATCGCGCCCTATTAAGTGTTAGATTGGAGCTGACAAGGACATGGCGGACATGGCATCCACCGCGTCCGGGTGCCCAGCAATATCCGTACATCCACCCCCACCCGACAGCGCACAAGAGTATTTAGTCTAGGAGAAAGTGGGGGGAGGGACAGACACAGGCATGAATGCCTGCCTGGCTTGGATGCAAGGCTCTAGCCCAGGACGAGAATGGACAGACAACGACCCAACTTTCTGCTGGTTCCAGGTGGCGGAATCTTCCTGTTTGAGAGTACGGAGTATGCATGGAGTACTTTTGTGCTTCCCATTGCATGAGACGATCCCAGGGTTCGCAACGCGTCCGCGTCTTTCCCCCCTCTCCGGATTAGTACTACAGTTGGGCTAGAAGACATGTCTCGGACTGTAGACTTTGGCGTATCGTTGACCAGATCCCGTCAGCCAATACAAGCACTAGGGGTAATTGAAATTTGGTGTTTTTGGTGGGGGTGTGAGGGTGATACGCCTAAGATTAGTACCTGACTGTTCTGCTGACAGATGAGAATACTCCGTAATAGCTCAAGCACTAAATGCCCGCGTACCAACCAAGAGCTGAGAAGGAACTACTCCGTACTAAACACCGTAATAAAATTGGATCCAGCTTTTCATTTACCACGCAGTTAGTTCTAGTGACCCCCCCTTAATGCCTTCTTTCACTGAAGAGCGGATAGGGGGATCCAACAGTGACGAACTGCATCAGCACCAGAAGAGAGAATAAGAAACGACCAGCCCAGCGAGAGATACTGGAATGATTTCCAAGCATTGGCGGAAATTCTAGTGGCCCCATGACTCCAATTCTCTGGCATCCTCTTCCGACTCGTGTAAACTACTGCCTATCATCCACGGGAGCACAACGAGAAATACTCCGTACTCTTCATCGAATGGCACCCCAATCCAGCCAGGGAAAGTGCCCGCTGTTTGTGGCCCCTGCACCTACCCGCCTTTGAAAAACCCACTGGAGGTCTCCGTACGGAGTATTATTTTCCCTTTTTCTACTTCTCTAGCTTCCCCCCTTCCCCCGCCACACCAACTCCAAATGAGCAACGGGCATTTCTACTGAAGACCCGCTTGCCCATTAGCTTCGTCTGCACACGGAACACTCCGACTGGTCCTCTACGTATGCTTAATGCTTGTACGGAGTACGGAGTACATCTGCTTCTTTGTGCTTGTACGTATTGCGAACTTGAACAGACAGGGGATTTCCAAGCGGGTTTCCCAAAATTTGCCTTCATTCGGGAATTTTTGACGAGCCACCTGAAGGTGAAGAAGCGAGGTTCGTCTGCTGTTTTCTACAAGTACAAGTACGGAGTATTGAAACTGGCCAGCCCAGTCAAGCCCGAAAACAGCGCCCAGAGCGAAACGGAGACATCCGTTGATGCACCCCCCCTCCACCCCCTCCTTTTCCTCTTGCCCTCCAATATTTGGGACCGCCTTGACATGAATACGGAGTAGAACACATCTGTGCAGGAAGCCATCTCCGCCCGCGCACATGGCAAACAGGAAGACTTGTCTCGTCGAATGTATACTGGCGCCGGCCCCCAAAAACCGCCAATCCGACTGAATTGGGGACAAGCCCCCGAGCTACAAATGCTTTCCCCCTCCTCAATCTCGATGCCAACGCCTCGTTCATGTACGGAATAGTGGGTTACGGGTGTTCTTGCCGAAATCTCAATATTCATCATGCCGGCACATCCCCCCGTAGTATCCAAACAAGCAGATATCTCGGTTCTACCCGTGCTTGTAAAAGTGGCTGCGAATACAAAATTGAGGATTGGAGACGGAGGCCAATGTTCAGGACTATCGGAGGCGCACAGTAACTTTTTTTCTCGTTTTCTACTCCGTACAAGTGCAGGAACGTTCCTTTGGTGCTTTCGGTTGCCCGACCCAATAACACTAACGGGACTTCCTAGGTTTGTTTTTTGTAGTCATCCCAATGGTTCCTATTGTGTAAGTGCTATCTTAGACTTCCCTATCGGGTATTTATTGTTGAGGACATAAACTAGTGCAAGCTCACAGGCCTAGACTCGGAAAGTTTCGTGAGGCTGGCCACGATCTCAATGAGAGCACTCCTGTTGTGCCCCCCCCTTTTTTTCACAGACTTGGCTTAACTCCGGCATTTCCTCCCTTCTCCCATTTTTCAGGAACAGTGGGGCTCGCTCACAACACTGGGCTTTGAAGCATATCCGTACGGAGTACTACTCCGTATTATTGAATTCATTCAAGGGTTATTTCACATTTCACAGACGAATATGGAGTACGGAGAGCATGGCTAGGAAGCAATATTGGGGGCCACAAGGATTACTCTGTACTCCGCAAGCCCAAACTCGAACGGGAACCCAGTCGCTTGGACCCAACAACGCTTGCAACACCTCCCGTGCGCCTGGACCATGCCATCTTTGGTTTTGCCCAGCTGTCCTTAAATCCAAGTTATTATATACCCCATACGGATAAGTTGGTACCATACTCCATATTGTTATGTTGTCTTCCACACCTTATCGTTACCTTGTTATTCAGAGCATAGCGATTGAAACGGGCCGCTGGTGACTATTTTTATCCGGCATCTGAATACAAAAAATCAATTAAATTAAAATTAAAATTGGCTACCCCTCGCTACTTACTGGGGTAGGCTGGCAGGCCAGAGGAAGCCAATGGTGGGTTGTCAAGGTGAAGGTCAGTACCAGGACTCACAACGTGTTCCGAGTGCTATTGGTTATGCTTATTTCGAGAATGGCTAAACCCTGTCGGTTGAGAAAAGGCCCTTTCTTGGCTTATTATTGGTGTTCTAGGGAGTAGTGCCCCCCCTCTGTTCGCAAGGAATCTATTCCTTGTACGGAGTATGTGGAACATACGCTGGTACTTTGGGGGGGCTGTATTGGATCTCGACCCAATCACTCCCTTCGGAGCAAAAGAGCGAGAGCCTAACTGTCTCCCTCAAGTTTTGAACGTCCGGCACGATAGACTTTGCAGATCAATTACCAAAATGAGAAAGATGACCGCGGCTAGAGTTCTATTCTTGCTTTTCCCGGTCGCACAAGAGGCCCTCTTCGGATAATGTTCTATGCAGTACAGTAGTACGTACTATTCCTGGGTATAGAAAGTGATTGTCATCCGATGTGTTTGTTCATGTTTTGTCGTGTTGCCTACACCAGCCTGACTAGGTACTTC
The DNA here is from genome assembly GCA_019925285.1 of Graphium sp. VPRI43844. Lineage (NCBI taxonomy): Eukaryota > Fungi > Ascomycota > Sordariomycetes > Microascales > Graphiaceae > Graphium > Graphium sp. VPRI43844. Next base: position 116,593 of record JADHKT010000064.1, read on the forward strand.
AGAGGGCTCTCCTTGTGCTTGGACTGTCCTCGCCTCATGTGGTGTGGTGTGGTGGTTGCTTGTATGTCTGAAGAAGAAAAGGGACATGTACTACAGTATTAGTGGGGTCTTAGATTTGCATTTCAACAAGAGGTCACACGGCAGGTAACACAAGACAGCCCTCAGCCTCAGTATTGATCTAGTACAGAGTATGCTTGCTTTTCTGTGCCTCTTGGTCCCAGGCCACCCCCATTCAACTACTACTAAAGTAAACCTCTAATTTGGGAAGAAGAGAGTCAAAGATCCCCCCTCCCCTACCTCCGAAAATATTGCAGGGGGTCTCAGCCAGACGGACCTGCCAAGTGCTGAGAGAAGGGGGAAGGTTGTGAACCTCGAGGGTGATACAAAATACGAAGCAGGTCGAGACATCCAGAATAACCCCAAGCCCCAAGCCCCCGGGGCTGAGGTGTCAGTTTTCGTGTACTCCGTACAGAACAAAGTTTGTGTGTGTACGGAGTACCTAGTAAGCATTTCCAAAAAGTACAAAGTACTCGGTGGTAGAAACAGGAATTCGACTTGAGACCTTTTTGGAATTCTTCACTTTCTCTGGACCAAAACAAAAAAGAAAAGCAATGGTGTGGTAATAGTTTAAATTCTGTGTCTCTCCTTTAACTTCCCCCTTCACTTTACATTGCAGATCTGAAATATGGCTGGCCACCCTGGCAGCCCGCACCGAAATCGAATCGACAGTGGTGTGCATGACCCCTGCGATGAACTTTGGGCTGAGAAAAAAGGGGTAATAGGATATCATGCCCGTACCAATGAGCATGCATGGTTTTTTTTTTTTCTCTGAACCCTGCAAATGAGAGAAAATATAGTACTTTTTCTGGCTGAAGGCCAGCAATTTCGTCGGGATGACCCCTGGACGTTCCTGCCAATTGTAGTCATTTTGGGGAAGGAAAGAAACTGCAGGAGCAAAACGACTGTGCTTTCCACTTTGAGAACAGCCCTTCTTTGCCCCTCGCTTTCGTGATATTGGGAAAGTGCGCCTTCCTTCCAATGCTATTCCAATGCATCTACTCCGTACTCCGTATTGGTCGAGAGATTGTGTGCATGGCTCGGGTTTCACCGTCCTCTCTTCCAATTATTCCTGCTCGACAATTATCGTGATTCCAGGGGCCTTCTACGCGAATGGAAATTGGATCTACTTATTTGATGTCTCGTTTATATTGGTCCCCTGGACGGGAACCCAGCCCGTTTTGGCGATTTCCTTATCTCGCATGGCTATCAAGAAACATAGCTTGGGGCCCCTTCGGCAAGGCTGGCAAGCCGCTGTCGATCTTCATGGGTTCTTAAAGAATGCAGCCACCGCCAGTCTCACTTTCATCCGGTATCTCGTTTCTTCCTTCGCCGCAATACTGTCTCAACCGCGAAATGCTACCCGGCCGTCATCCCGACGACTCCAGAACGCCCTGGGGGCGGAATAAGAAGCCATTCTCATCGTACCTGCATGAGTCTTTTCCCCATGGCTAACCCGTTCGACGGCCATGGAGGCAAACGGGTGGCGTTGAGTGGTGAACATACCCACCTTGTTTCTTTTTTACTTCTTCTTATTCAAATGAAGAGTTTCTTCACTGGCAAGATAATTACTCTGTGAAGTGCTACAGAATATGGACAGACGGCTTGGCGACGTCCGAACTTTGATGAAGCTACCTGTATTGAAACATGGGCCCTGAATTGACTGACAGGGTTATCCCCATTTGAACGCGGCTGAAACCAGCTGCAACGACGTCCTATCCAATACTGCCCACGACGCTCACCGAGGTGACCTTGAGACTTTCTGATCCTTTAAGAAGGGCCAAAGAAGCTACCAGCCCGTGTTTCTCGCTCTCTTGAATTGGTCATTAAATGCTGGCGGAATAGACGCCATTCGTTCAGTAGTCCTATATTGACTGACACGTGCAAGCTCTACCTACGCGCGCAAGACAAGCATCATGCTCTAATATGCACGCCGTCCAACAAAAATCGAGTCCTCGTCCCCCGCATTAAGAGCAGCGTGCATGCTAGCAGCAGTACCCAGCGCAATGATCCGATGTGTGATATGTTCAGAGGTTGCTGTGATATTCCCGAGGTAGACCATGGGTAGATCATGGTCGACTCGCTTACTGGTCCGTTTCAATTTCGATGGGGGGGCACTTTCTCGTTGTCATGAGAGTACTGTATCGATATTTGAAAGTCAGATGGCGTTGCCTGAAGCAGCCCCCGCCGCCCACCTGTGCCCCTATGTCCATCTTTTTACACTTCTCTCCTGCTTCTGGCAAGTACCAGGGCACAGAGCTACTTCTATCAGCTAACAAGAGGCACATAGCTTCTTTCACAGCCATAGGACACTCTGCCGACTAGGTTCGGATGGGTCGCCTCAACCAAGCACAGTATACCTTCTCTTCCTCTCCTTGTATGACTCCTGTAGTGCACCAAGAATTGTCAGATGGTGAGTTATTTTATTGAAAATAAAAGATTACGCCATGAAGCATGTGCTCCGAGATGGGGTTTGTTGCTCCAATGACACCGAACAGTGACCCGAGATGGCGCCGCACACAAGATATCTTGTTATCTATGCAAGATTTCCAGGGTTTCTGTATGGAAACGAGTTTTTTTCGCTCCCGATCTCTTCTCTAGAGCAGCTAAGGTGGTTACATTGGGGTAAGGGGGTGTGGGATATTCTCGAGTATCGAGTGGCTCAGTGGCTTGCCCGTTCTCGCCCCCCTCCCCCTCCCTCTTGCCCCCTCTTCCCTTGGCCACATGAGTGTTTATGTATGGGAGGCGTCTTTTAGTGGGAAGGTTCGCGAACGAAGAGGCAAGTTTGCATCTGAAAAATATGGATGAGTCAAGACCATAGGCTTGTTGAATTAGACACGGTAAAGAAGCGGGACGGACATTTTCGAACAGTTCTTTCAGTGAAATCTTACGGACTTTGGGGGGATAAAGGAACCAGCACGGACATTGCATTCGGGACAAGATGACTTGATTGTTTGTTGACCTGTGGTCCCCCAACATTCCAAGCCACTGGGGGCTAAAAAAAGAAGACTAGAATATAGCTATGTGGAGTATAGAGCGAGGACTGAAGATACATTTTCGGAGTGGGAGGCGATCTTTCAAGTTGCATGATAGGCTTGGATACGGGGGTGTGTTGCTGTTGGCGGAAGTTTCCTATGGGAAGGTTCCTTGTTGAATGGTTGGATATGTGACGTTGTGAACTTTAGGGGCGCATTCTTTTGGGTTTTTTTCTCATGTGATTTCTTTTCTGTTGTTTGTTTTCTTTTTTTTCTTTCCCCCCGCCCTTTTAGATGATCTTCAGGTTTAGTTTCGACGTTTTTCCCCTCCCTTTTGGTCTATTAGTCGGGACTTTGTCTGGTCATGCCTGCCGTGGGATAATTATGGATGTATTAGGTATGATGAACATGCTGTATGTACTAACATGGTACATGTTCTTGTTTATTTTGGGGAAAAGGTATGTGGTTTGAGGGATATCTATGCGGAATGTTATGCATTGGTTTCTTGCATGGCTTTTGTTTTGGATGCGTTGTTTTGCATTGGAGTTTGGGATACAGTTGGGATCAGGAGGCCGGACCGAAACTCAAAGAAAGGGATACAATTGTACTTTCTGATCTTTGGGTTTCCTTGAGGGTGGTGCCTGTATGGTGAAGTCTAGGTAGACTACTCGTGTCTTCTCCTCGAGCACTTTTTGAGAACTTTGTATTTACTCTACATATACGCAATGCTACTTTAGATATTAGTTCAGTGGCCTTTCGTGATCTTTGTTTCGATGAGATGGGCAATGTCTAGGGAGCTTTGATAGAGGATGGAGAGGTCATTGGGATATCAATACCATTTCACACGACAGAAAGAGTAAGTACCAAGTTCATACTGGATTCGGGAGGAGCAGCCTGGTTCAGGCAACAATAGACCAGCAAGAGCCTTGTTCTGACTCACTTGAACAATACAAACCACTTCAGTAACCTGACATGGACACGGCAATACTCTTCTGTCTCAAGAGCGTAATTTCGGGTTGAATAATTTTGATTTTTTTTAAAAAAAAAAAACTAGTTATGATAGTTTCTCTAATCACTGCTTGATAAAAAGCTCAAATCCAAGATCAAGATCCTTCATCGAAAAAAAAAAAAAAAAAAACACCATCATTGTGGGGGATAACCGGGGTCAAGTGTTGAAACAAAGTAAAAGAAAAACCCAGAGGAAGCAAATTGATATATTATGTGCATGTGTGTGTGTGTGGCTGTGGCTGTACTTTTGTATCCTCCGTAAAAAACCGATTTCATAACATGGAATAAATCATGGCATATGTTTAGAGCTTGGAGGCGGGGGCGGCGGTGCCGACGGTGGTAATCTCGTCGTATAGAAGGCTATCATCGAATTGTTAGTCTGATATCCAAAATTCTACATGTAAGCGGATGGGAGGGTTAGTTCTCACCTGGTAAGGAAATCGGCGTAGTCCTCGCCAGTGACCTGTCGCGAGTAGTACTGGGCGGCGAGTTGGTACTTGTTTCCGGGGCCAGCCTTGGAGGCGAGGTCGGCAGTGATGTCCTTGAGGAGCTTGAGGACGTAGTTCTTGTCCACTCGCTTGCCCTCGGCAGTGGTGACGTTGTGTCGCACCCATTGCCAGATCTGCGAACGGGAGACTTCGGCAGTGGCGGCATCCTCCCTGTTTCTACTGTTAGGCTCATTCTCCAAGAACGTGGACAAGGTACTTCAAAATTTTTTAAAAAAAGAAGACGAGGGGTGAAATCGTACATGAGGTAGTTGATGGGCACGCAGCCAACACCGCGGACCCAGGCCTCCATGTAACCGAGACCAATGCTGAGGTTCTTCTTGACACCCTCCTCAGTGATCTGGCCGGGAACGTTCATGTTGAGCAAGTCATTGGCAGTAATGTTGACATCCTCGCGGCGGATGAAGAGCTGGTTGGGAGTGGGCATGTGCTCATTGAAGACATCAGTGGCGATGCCAGCGAGGGCGGGATGGGCAACCCAGGTTCTAGTCTTTGTCAGCTTCGAGTTTGCCAATTTGGTTTAGGAAAGGTTGAGGGAATGCTGAACAACGTACCCATCATGACCGGCACGGACCTCGCGAAGCTTGTCGGCGCGGACACCAGCCATGGCCTTGTCATTGGCGGCCTTGTCATCCTTTATGGGGATCTGGGCAGCCATGCCACCCATGGCATGGACGCCACGCTTGTGGCAGGTCTGGATAAGGAGTTTGACCTGTCGTACAAGAGCCAAAGGTTAGTATACTTGTGTGCCTAAATAAGAAGAGATTTTCTACTGGGGGAGAGAAGTTCTCGAGGTTGGTAACATACATAGGCATCCATGAAGGGCACAGTCATGGTAACGGCGCTACGGTCGGGGAGGACAAAGTGGGAGTTTTGTCTGAACTTTTTGATGACACTGAAGATGTAATCCCAGCGGCCGCAGTTGAGGCCGGAGCTGTGGTCACGCAACTCGTAAATGATCTCGTCCATCTCAAAAGCAGCGAGGATGGTCTCAATCAGTACGGTGCCACGGATGGTGCCGCGGGCCATGCCGATGTAGTCCTGGGCGAGGTTGAAGGCGTCGTTCCAGAGGCGGGCCTCGAGATGCGACTCCATCTTGGGAAGGTAGAAGTAAGGGCCGAAGCCGCGCTTGACGGTCTCGTGGGCATTGTGGAAGAAGTACAGACCAAAGTCGAAGAGGCCACCAGAGATGGGCTCGCCATCAATGGTAACGTGCTTCTCGTCAAGGTGCCAGCCACGGGGACGCACAATCAAGGTAGGGAGTGTGCGGTCGGTGCGGAGCTTGTACTCCTTGTTGCCCTGCTTGAAGTTGACCTGACGACGGATGGCATCGTAGAGGTTGACCTGACCGTTGACCATGTTCTCCCAGGTAGGGGCACTCGAGTCTGTAGGGATATTGCTGTTAGTTTTCTTGTTTCTTTATGTCAAGACTTGGAGGCTGCCATTTGCCTCATAAAGCGCTATAACCACTCCGAAACCCCATGGTTGTTGCCTTTTCAATGAAGAGCCTTAAGGACAATATTCAAGCATGTAATTCCTCGACTCTCTTCTCAAGGAATGTCCCGCCACGCCCACTGGCGATTGGCCACCCCCACACACCTCAGGCGTTTACACGATGCTTTGCATAACAGCCATACAACCGTTTCTCATCATTTTCAGACGATTTGCTCAACATGGTAGATATATAAGCACCGAGTACGAAAACAAACGAAAAAAAAACTTACCCTCGAAATCGGCCATGTAGGTCCAGACATTGGAGTTCAAAGCATTCACAACCATCTTCCGGTCCGTAGGCCCAGTAATCTCCACACGGCGATCAACGAGACCGGGTGCAGGTGGCGCGCCCTTCCATGTGGCGTCCTCACGAATGTGACGAGTCTCGGGAAGGAAGTCGGGAATGGCGCCGCGGTCAATCTCAGCCTGGCGTAAACGGCGGCGCTCGAGAAGGTTCTTGCGCGTGGCGTTGAAAGAGCGGTGGAGGAGGGCGAGGAAGGAGAGGGCTTCGGGGGTGAGGATCTTCCTTTGTTGTTCGGTGACGGGGCCGAGGACGTTGACGCCCTTAAGGATGGTGTCGATGGAGGCCATTGTGGGCGGAATTGAAGAAAGTGTAGATGAGTGATGTCGAAGTGGTGTATGTCGTCTTTCTGTCAATGGGATGTTGGTGGCTAGTATAGAAAGCCCAAGACGCAAGAGTGGAAAAAAAGACGAGGTTCTTGCAATTGGAGGATTCGAAGAAAAAGAGAGGTTGCGAGGGGAAAAGAAGCTAGAAGCTTGGTATAGGTGACTTTTCTTTTGTATAAGAGTTCGGCTTGGTTTTCGTTTTCGTCAGTTCTCGGCTCTCCGGGGAAACGGTAACTTCTTTCACGTGTCAAGGTGTCAAGGTGGGGGTATGATAATTCTTGGGAGGGGTGTGCCCAGGTGTGATGTGGTGACTTATATATCCTGATGAAGTGAAACAGAGAAGAGCTAGCTCGAAAAAAAAAGGGGATGCAAAATACCTTGGATTTTATTCAAATGCCTAGCATAAATATTATGAATTGAGGATTGCGAAACTATCTGGAAGAAGAAGGGGGTCTAGACAATTGAAGGGAAGGTGGGATGGGCTTTCTTATATGCTTGGGGACAAAGGCAGTGACGAAACTGCAAAACGGGAAAGAGAGATGGTGTACTCCGTACGAAGTACATGAGGCAAATGATAGCAGGGGGTGGAAAACGGAGCTAGAGATAAGCTTTAACTCAAGGGGAAATGACCAACCAAAAAAATAAACCAAGGGGAAAATCGGAATGCGGATCAGAGATGCAATAGCTCTCGTCAGACCCTCAAGAACCAGTGAGACGATGCACCGGGGGGGGGGGGCTTCTTGGGCCAAAAGGGTTCTGGATCCGTGAGCTCGGCTTACAGCTCTTAGGCCCGAGGGGCATGCTTTCTGTCTACGGAGCAGGTTGGTAGGATCTACTGAGTATGACTCTTTTTTCCCTTTTCTTTACAATTCTCAACTTTGCCTCTTTTGATCATGGACAGAAACCAATGAAGTGTACGGAGTACTGGATACGAGCGATGCATGTCACCACAATGTCGCCGATGACGGCGTAGAATGCAAATAGTTTCAAAAAAGAGCCATGCGTCAAATCCGGGGTCTTGTCTCTTGGTTGCCAGTTTGGGTTGGTCCCCGGAAACCAGTGTGGCTCACAAAAAGGCGAGGTATGAACTCGGCAAAAGGTTGTCTGTCTATTCGGTGGGCCGGCTGGCCACCGGGTTCGGGGGTAAGGCGTGTGAACTTGGGGGAAAAAAAGAGTCATCGAGAGGGTTGGAATGGGGCCGTTGGCCTTTTTTGAGACTTCACTTTTTGGCCATAAACTTTGGCTGTTATTAAATATATGTATCGAAAGAAAAATTTTCACGGATTAGCAGTCTTTCGGTGGTGTTTCTTCTCTCCTCAGTGTGTTCTTGATACTCTCGGCGCTTACAATCAGATGTGGTTCTTGAATTGCTCGATAGCTATTTCGTTTACAAAGCTGGACCTTACCGCCGCTGTTCGCCGCACTCCCAAGCTTCCCTGGTCCGAGGTACCTAAACCCCCCTAAACAGGCCTTTTTCATCCTCCTTTCTTTCTTAAAGCTGCATGCCACAGGGCAGGGGAATATCAAAGCCAGGGGACCGAGGCGGGGCCGACGGATGTTAATGGAAAGAACATGGATGGCCAGCCAGCCCTTTTGCTGTCAATGTCAATAGTAAAAGTAATAGTTACAAAAACATTGTGGTAATTTCACATGCTAGGCCCTGGTATATGGTACCTCCGCATTAGCTCCCTTTTTAAACATCCCTCCGCCCTAAGAGTGTAATTCATGGTGGCGTATTCCGTCCGTAGTGGATCTCCCTCAATCGGCGACAGGAAAAAAGAGTGATCTACTCCGTACTCCGTATGAATACAGTAATAAGCATGCAGGAGCCAAAATAGGGAAGAGGACTCAATAGGCATGCATGTACGGAGTACTTCGTGCTTGAGCCTTTCAGCGAATTGATGGTATCTTGTTGACACGGAGAACCGGGAAAAGGGGTTTCATTTTGCAATGTGCAAAATGCACGTGCAGAGAATATGTCTGTCCAATCGATCATCTTCGGTACAACTTCTCGTCATTTACAACCCTCTTCTTTATTTTCCCTATCGACAATTCTTACGATCAAGGTACAGCAAAACGTCACCTCTTCGGACAAACGGGGCTAATGAGCGATGACTCCCATGTTTTCCCCATCACGCCATGGCAGAAAGGAAAAGCAATGAGTGTTTAGGGCGACAGTGTCGTCAGTTCCCAGCATCTTCTTGCCTTCCGGGCGAAAGGGCAAATGGTGGGGTGGCTTGTAAGCCGAATGCCAGCAGCTGCCAGCTGGCAAATTCCATGGCAAAGCAGTGGCGAAAAGGAAGCAGCCAAGGCAGCTTTCACTATGACCTCATATCAAAGCTACCCCTCATCAGTTTACAAGTTTAACCGATTCAACAATTAAGAGCATTCAAAATGATCAAAATTCGAAAACCCTTACTCCGTATATCCCAGTAATCCTTTTCATCTAGCAAGCATATCGAGTCTTCGATGCTTTTGACTCTCTAAAAGAGAAAATCGGGTCCCCAGTGTGTTGAACGCTGCGCTTCTCGCCGGATCCCGAGGTCTGTCCGTTCCTTCTTCCTACAATATGCCCCACCGTCTATAAATACCCGCCCCACGGCTCAAACCACCACTAACTGTGCTGGAAAGTTGGCCCCCTGGCTGGCCCAGGTGAGGCGCACATGCTGTACGGATACGCGTACGGCGTAAGCTCCCGTTACACCACGAAATCAATTTAAACTACTCCATACATAATGTACCAATATTCGCCGAAATGTGAATACTTGTAAATACTTGTACAGAGTAGACAACCTCAGTGTACCTTCTCCCGTCCAGGCCCGAAAACATAATACCGAGGTCCTCTCACCAGGCGGCCTACGGAGTAAACAAAAAATGGAGGCCAGCCAAAGGTGAAGACACACCCAGCCGATTCTTCCCGAGTCGAGCTGTACACACGTATTGTACGGCGCCTTGCCCCCTCCCCCATACTCTGAACCCTCTACTCCGTATGGGGCATACTTGTATTCTGTCCTTAGCCAAAGCAGCCATGAGTCAATGGCCAGGCCACACTTGCTCTCTCTCTATCTTCATACCCCAGAACCCAACCTTGAATTGGCCTTTGTGGGAGCTCTTGATTGGTTATCCAACTTGGTTGCCCAACCTGGCTCCGAGAACAAATTTGGCCTACACACCTAACCGCTACGTGTTCCGATGCCTCGCCGGCTTGTACTTCATCCAATAGCATATTCTGCCTGCCATCTAGTACTATCCTATCTTGCAACCCCCCTAGCAAAAATTAAAAAAGAAATTTAAAAAATAGTGAAGAAGAAAAAGGATGATAGAAACACAGGTTAAAAATAACCATAAGCTGTCGTCGGTCATACATGAATGCTCTCGCATCGTTTCTCTTCTCGGCATATATCCGGGACGTAATCGTGCTCCAACCTCCCAAACTTTCTTTTTCATGCTTTGTAGTTCCACCGAAACAGTCCCTCGTGTCAACTCAACCTCATCTTGGAGGTAATCCAGGAAAACACCTCAAAACCTACAACATCACAAACAACCGGCCCCGGCAGACCCCATCGTCAACATTACCCACCTTCGGCTCCGTAATATTGACACTTAGGGCGTACGACCGCCTTTTCGGCCTCATTCCTATTCATGCACGTTAGACCTCATCCACCCCATCCCTCAACAGGATAAGGAAAGGACTGAAGATAAGACCCACCGAGACGCATAACAGCATTGGTGCTAAAAGGTGTGCATGCAGCAAATCTCTACAAAGTATTTCCTATTCTCGTAATCCGTAGAGAAAGCCCACTTACCCACGCCGCTTTTTTTACTGCCCTGTCGTCTGGTCGGGCGCTTGTCTGCAGCTTCAGCCTTCGGCGTTCAGCGTTTTGATCATCATCTTCGCCATTTGCCGGTCCTGCACCAGCATGTTGCGATTTCCAAACACAATCCGCATCGTGTCAACCACTTTGTGAAAGCTGCTCGCGGCTCCTCGCTCCTGCGTGAAACGTACAATGCTAAGCTGGTTCGGGTTGCCGTGCTCAATGACTCTCATGATTTCTGCTGCAAATGAAACCTCTTTGATGTTGAGATCTGTTCCGGAACTGCGTGTTAGTCACATTTTTGATTTCCTTTTCACCCAAGACGGAAGGAGGCACTCACAGTTCTTGGGTCCAATCCGCCCAAATATCATGCCTCGTTCCTTGTCAACCTGAAGGTCGCGGATACCGTAGCGACGCCACTCACGTAGCAGTAGAACGATTTCTTGTTGAGCCCGCTTTCGTGAGAGGTTGAAGCATATGTATTCCGTGGCAGGCTTCACGCGGAAGAGCCGAGCAAGCCAGTTCTGCCGAACCTCAATGTTACGGCCATCGAGAATAGCCTCGCCAGACAATGGGGCTTGCGACTTCTCGCCTCCCACTCCCGTTGCCAAAGCGGTACCATCACATGGTGCATCGGCTAGTTTCTTGTTAGCAAGCTGTAACCTTTTCACAAGGTGAATTTGGCAACTCCTCCACTTACTAGCGATCGATATCTTGGGCGATGTCTTCCGTGTATTCTTCCAGAACAGAAAACCAAATCGCCGCTTTTTCTTTGCTTCAGTAGAGATTTCCGTCGACGAGCTTTGTTGTGGCTTGTGTGGAGCTTTCTGTGACGACATGGCCAAGGCCTCGATATTCTCTGTTGGGTGCGCACTCGATATTGTGCTGCTCAGGCTTGTAACCGTGTCCTTGAGTTCTCGGGGGAGTTGCTGCTCAACCCATGACTTCTGTCTTCGAGCTGGCTGGTCATCGTTGTCTCTGGGGCGTCTTACAGGAGATGTTTCGACCTCGCGACTACTGCTCATGCTGATACCTGGACAAACAGTATTGCTGGCACTCTCAGTCGCTGTAGTACCAGTGTAGGAGCCGTACAGAATGGCGCTCGAGTTTCTGTTCGCATTCATGCAGTCGTCTTGTTCCCGTTTGTTGATTTGTACTCGGACCATGGGCGAATCGACCACGCGAATCGTCTTCTCGGGATACTCAAGAGGTCCGCGGTGAGCCTGGCTCACAGTAGGAGGATAATAAGAACCCGAAGGTGCTGATACGATACGGGGCTTGGTCATGTCGTAGATAGTATTACCCAAAACTTCTTCCCTCTGTGACGCCATGGACTTCTTCGGGTTCATCGGCGCAGAGAAAACTCGACGATCGTACCTGGTGTGAAGGACCGGAATCGACAACCGGTGCATCTTGTTAACAAACCTACCCATTCGGTCTTTTTCGCCCGCGCGCAAAGTCTCTCGCATCTTAGCCGCCCCGACACAAGGTGATGCCATGTCCGATTGACTAGGGAGCGGTGGCAAAGGTCTATCCAATATAGCGTTGGATGTGGCCGACGAAGGGGCAAAGACGTCTGGGAGAGCCAAGTTGAGAAGAGGGGTCTGCTGACGCTCCTCACAAGTGACATGGTTAGGCTCATCGCCTGCAGAGTCTTTCTCTGCAAGCGGGCTAGAGAATGCATTGTCAAGATCCTTCGCGATGCTGTTGCTGAAACGCCGAATCTCTTCATTGAGAATCGCAGACGGGTCAGGCTTCTCGACAATTCTCATCATTTTTTGCTGTTCTCGTTTCTTCTGAAGAAGAATCTTCCGTGGGCTCGTCATGTGAACCACTCTACCATGCTGGACCGAGTCTGGCTCGTCATCGGAATCACAACCCTTTTCGGTGGCAGAAGTGTATGTGCTGTAATTCACATGATAATTTCCATCGCGGGAATTTCCTCGTCGCTTCGAGAATCTTACACCACGCTTGTGGTAGGCATGAAAGGCCCGTGTGGAGGGGGTACCTTGTCGACTGCTATGCAGCGAACTCATCGAATTGCGGGGTGTAGCGAGACGAGCTGTGGTAGAACCGCGATAGGAGCCCCGGCGCTGCTTATGCGATCGAATCGAGGCACCGCGCAAAGACATGGCTTGTGCTCTAGAGACGTCGGAGCAGAAAGTCGCGTCCCGCCTTCCCTTAGATCCGTGAGAGTAATGGATAGTCACCTTGGCACGGCTGACTTGGGACGGCCCTCTCTTGAGATTGCAGCTCTCCCTATACGGGTCATAGCTTGCCACGGTGTCTCCCTGAGATGTTACATGCGAAATGACAGTGAATCGAGAGGTACTGCGGCCACCATTTTGGAGTCCAGATTTGTTAAATTCACACGTCGATACCCTCTTCCTCCATTGCGTATGACGCGGCTTGAGGTGGTGGTAATCACTGTGAGAGTGGGCAAGCTCCGGGCTGAAGTTCTCCAGTTGAGTTTGTCGATAGTTTTGAAGAAGCCAGTAGAAGGCTTTCTGGTCGTTTCTCCTGCGTGTGATGGTCAGTCTATGAGAAAATGATAGTCGCGGAAAAAAGGTCGCGCTGCTTACGAATCATTCATGAGCGCCTCGATGAGTGCAGTCTCGGAAAACATATGCCACATAGAACGCAACTGTCGAACTAGGTTCATATCGATCTCATGCTCTTTCAACGGCGCGTAGTGGAGGTTCTGATCAGAGTCCGGGAGCTGACCAGTGATGGGATCATACATGTCAAGGTACGAGTACTTCATAACAAGTGGGTGGCGCCACATTTCTTCCATGGAAATACGCTGCTCGGGATTGACCTGGAGAATCTGATCGATAAGGTCTTTGGCCTCAGGGCTTAGGAAGCTGGGCATGTCGTAGTCAGCCCGCTTGGCGCGGTTTAGCATAGTTCGAATATCTGGGTCGTCAAAAGGAAGACTCGCAGAAAGCATGGCATAGAGAATGACTCCCATGCTCCAAATATCGGCTTTGTCACCTCGGTACTTCTGGGCCTTGAGCAGCTCGGGTGCGGCATAATGGGGGCTACCGCAGGCGGTCAGGAGCTTATGCGAGTTTGTCTGATGCAATGCTGCCATGCCAAAATCTGCAATCTTGATTTTACCGTCCGAGGTGAGCAATATATTCTCGGGTTTGAGGTCACGGTGACAAATATTGAACGCGTGGCAATAGGACATGGCACTCATCATCTGACGGAACAGGTGTAGGGCGGTCTCCTCCGGAAGCCGGCCATTATGGGTGATGTATTCAAAAAGGTCCCCATGATCAACGAACTCGAGTACGAGATAACTAGAAATTTACTTGTTAGCAAACAACCATATGACCGAGAGAAAAAAAAAAAGGAAACGTAGCTAGTGAAAAAGAAAAGCTAATCGACCTACATCTCTTTGCGATTCTCCCAGATATCATACAGTTTCATGATGTTAGGGTGCTGAATCAACTTGAGGATGGCTACCTCTCGCTCAATTGCAATTGGGACACGCATCTCGCCGTTGACCTTCTCTGGCAGGCTATTGTCCCACTTGTCTAGGGAAGCTAGGCTTCCTGCCTGAACGAGGTTGGTTGAGGCCTTGGAAACAATCTTGACTGCAGCAAGTTGCTGGGTGACTCTGTGGCGGCAGAGTCTTACTCTCGCCGAGGAACCTTTACCAAGAGTTCTTCCCAACTGCCACGGGCCAATATGGGTCTTGTATCCCTCCTTGCTTCGTGACGAGAACTTGGGTTCCTTGTGGCAGGGCGGTGGGAGGATAGACAAGGGCCGGCCATTGGAGGAGGCATCGTCTTCAGAGAAAGGCTGCTGTTGGACATCTTGTGGCTGGGACTCGATGGAAGAGACAGGACGAGACTTGGCTGAATCTGTATCCAAGTTGGAGTAGTCGGAGAGACGCTTGATGGCATCATCACGTTGTTCAGGGCCGACAGTTCCATGGCCAACAGCGGCAGCAAGCTCGGGGGCACGATAGGACCTTTTTTCTAGATGGACCCGAAGCCGCTCGATGGTTGTATTGTTGATGCGACTAGTCGCATCGCCCAGTGGACGTCGAGTGACCTGGGAAGGGTGAGGATCCGTCATGTTCAACCACCAAAGATTATGCAGTCATTAAATCCATGAAATGGGTAATAAGGTAAGGTAGTGACGGTAATTCTGATGATGGTGATGATAAAGGATGAGGTTTTTGTGTGGCAATCAGGAGAAATGGAAGGGACACATGCAAAAAGGAGGGGGTCGAGCACAAAATATGAGGCTGCTGGAACGGCAAGGCCCGGGAATCCAAAGAAATAAAAAACCTTTTTGAGTTTAATCGAATGAAGGGAAGGGGAAAAGGATGGCGGAAAAACACCAACACACCCAGGTGGCAAGCCAAAAGGTAAACCGTGTGACTCTTTTCAAGTCAAAGGGTTGAATCCCATGATAGGTCCTGTGGTTGCAAACTTGGAAAGAAGGGAAGTATGGGTTGGTGAAGGAGGTAAAAGGGGGCGAAGGGAACTGGAGGTGGAAGGCTGTGTGTACTCAAAGAAGTTTGGGGAGGGAGTGGCCGAGAGGAAAACCCCAGCCTCAAGGATGGTTTTTGGTTTTTGGTTGTATACCTCAAGTTACCCAAAAGGGAATATATTATTTCTTCCTCTAACGGTTGGCGTTGCCCTAACAATAAATATCTGTAGTATCCCAGGTGATGCTGGAGAACAGAGATCTGACGATTAAATCTAGGGAGCTTGGCCGTATCCCCCTTTATCCCCCTTCGTCTCCCTCCTCTATTTCCTGATGGTTCGGAACCTGCGAACCACCAAGTCACTTTTCTTTGTTTTAGCATCACTATCAACTTAGCCATTGTGATTTAAAAATTAAAATGCATTTTAACGATCGATCTATTTCCATCATTCTCGTCATGATGCCTTCCCATCATCGATTGCGCATCCTCAAGCAGCAAACAACTGTGCTTTATGCGTAAGTACTTACGAGATTGAAAGTACTCCCAACAATTCTCAAGCGCAACCAGGACTGGAGATTCGTCATGTCTCCTTGCTCACGAAAAAGTGACCAAGTCGCATGTCGTTCGGGGGCTCTACTAGAGAGACGGCGGGTTTTACTTGAGGGACGGGCCCGTGCCCACAAGCAAAACCCCCCGTCTTTCTAGTAGAGCCTGTCATTCGGAAAGCTTGACTAAGCCAAAATCTTGTGGTACAGAGAAGGGTACATAGCCTCCAGGTGCCTAGATATGGAGTACTGGCCAGCTTCACCTTTTTCCCATCAAAGATGTGCCATTCCTATGTACTAGGTACCCGAACTTCCCCCTACCAGGTACACTAATAAGTACTCCGTACTCCGTACTCCGTGCTAATACGCGCTTTACCCTTTACCCAAGACGCGTGCCCCGTCAACCTCATTCCACATTTTCAAAAAGGGGACGAAAGACGAAGTTCAGCATCTTGATCAAATTTTCTCATCTACCTTTGGGGGACGCGCAGTCCCCGAAAATCGCACGGTATGGATTCATTTTCAAGGAGGCGTGGAAAACGACCAGCCCTGGCCGAATCATCAGATGACGAAAGCATTAAGACATCCCACCCTCCCAGCGAAGACTACGCGTACGAATCCTCCCGGCGAGCCCATGCTCGGCGTAGACTGAGCCCCTCGGGCGATTCCAGTATCGCCCAAGATGATGGCCCGTCTACAATCAGGCAAACTCAGACCGAGCGTAGTCCTACCTATGCCGACGAGAATGTCATGTCAAACGGTGTTGGCTCTCCGGCCGAGCACTCGCCTGGATCTATTGTCCGAGTCAAACTGCACAACTTCCTTACCTATACGGACGCCGAATATTTCCCCGGGCCCTATTTAAACATGATCATTGGCGCAAACGGTACTGGCAAGAGCTCTCTTCTTTCGGCCATCTGTCTCGGCCTAGGCTTCTCCCCAAAGATTATGGGGCGGCAGGGCAACGTCAGCGAATTCGTCAAATATGGCAAAGACGTATGCATGATTGAAACCGAACTCAAGCGTTTGCCCTCGGACCCCGAGAACTACATCATTCGAGTTCAGATTCGCAAGGAGACCAATACACAAAAGTGGTGGTTGAATGGCGAGGAGACTCCGCACAAGGGTGTTCAGGCCCTTGTCCGTCGCCTCAAGATTCAGGTCGATAACATCTGCCAGTTTCTCCCCCAAGACCGTGTCTACGACTTTGCCAAACTAAGCGACGTCCAGTTGTTGGAGCAAACCCTGCGAGCAGCTGCGCCAACTCAGGTGACTAACTGGCACCAGAGCCTCAAGGAGCTGCACCGCGACCACAGAGACATTAAGAAACGTATGGGACAGTGCACAGAGGAGCTCGAGAGGGCCCAGAACCGACAGCAAGGCCTCCAGGCCGACGTGGATAGACTCCGCGAGCGGGAGGAGGTTCAGCGTCAGATCAAGGTTCTCAAAGCCGCTCTCGTGGCGGCTGAGTATAACGAGGCCGTGTCACGCCACTCAACTGCCAAGAGAAACAAGAAGGAAGCCATTGCTCGCCTAAGAAGACTCGAAGCCGAAAACGAGCCCTCGCTCCGCGCTGTCGAGGATAGGCGGGCGTACCAACGCAAAATTGCCGCCGTAGTCGACAAGAGGGAGAAAGCCCTACGAAATGCCGAGGTGGCAGCCGACAAGTCCGAGGCTCGGGTCCAGGCCGCCGCCGAGAACATTGGAGAACATGTGAATCGTCTAGTTGCTCAAGAAACTTCTTTCAAGAAAATTAAGCTATCCGTTCGCGACAGCCGCGCCAACATCAACAGGCTTGAAGCCCAGTTGCGCAACGAGCCCAAACCCTTCGATGCCCAAGAGTGGACCCTGAAGATTGTACGTCGAAATTCTTTCCTGGGTATTTTCCATGTACCCTGGCCTCTTCAGAAATTGCTAACATGAACAACAGAGGGCAGAAGAGCATGCACTACGCGAGGCCAAATCCAAGCTAGAACGGATTGAGGCTTCGGTAACCGAGGTGAGGAGTCAGCACGACACGAGAACAAAAGAATTGAGTAAGGTGGAGCGTGAGTTGGAATACTTCAAGACCCAGCAAGGGAAACAGCTTCACGCTCTTGGTAGACTCAATAGCGATGCCGCGAGGGGTTGGGAATGGGTTCAAAACAACAAGGACAAGTTTAAGAAGGAGGTATTCGGCCCAGCGCTTCTGACCTGCTCGGTTCGAGACGTTCGCTATACGGACCAGCTTCAGTCTCTTCTCACCCTCCAGGATGTCACCTGCTTTACTACCCAGTGCCGCGAGGACCACGTTACACTGAGTCGTCAATTATACAAAGAGATGGGCTTGAGCGTTTCGATTCGCACCTGCCTCCAGACCCTCGATAAGTTCTCGGCTCCTGTTGACGCCACCGTCACCCGGGCTCTTGGCTTGGACGGGTTTGCAATTGATTTTCTCGATGGCCCCTCGACGATACTAGCGATGCTTTGCTCGGAAAGGCGGCTGCATTCTACCGGTATTGCCTTGGGAGATATTTCGGAGTCGCAGTATGCCAAACTTGAGACGGTCGACTCGATCCCTGCTTGGGTCACCGGTCGCGTCCTGTATCGAGTGACGAGACGAAGGGAGTATGGCGCCGCTGGAAAATCTGTCAGCACCAAGGAAATCGGGCCGGCAAGGTTCTGGACCGACCAGCCCGTCGATACCGGCGAGTCTTCCCAGCACCACGCGAAGGCCCGCGCCCTCAAGGCAGAAATTGCCGAATTTCAAGATCAATTCGACCAGATGAAGCGTGAAGGGTTGGAAGTGCAGAAGGAGATGCAAGAATTCAAGCGAAGAAGGGTGCGTTGAGCTTCGTGTTTAATTTTGTCGCATCCAGTCGCATCCGCGATCTATAGTAACTAACACATGAATTACAGGAGGAGTTGACTCAGACCAAGAGCGGGCTGCAGACCGAGTTCAACAAGTGGAAGGGACTTCCGCTCAAAATTGGTTCGTTTGCATCTATTGCACACTCTTCGAGCCTCTTCCCCCTCCCCTTTTGATGGCCAACTGACAGCTAACCAACGGACCGTCGTTGCAGAGCAAGAAACCTCCAATCTTAAACGACACCAAAAAGCAATGGCGGAGGCACGAGTGCAGCACTTTGCCATTACGCAGGATCGCAATAATGCCAGGATCGCGTACGTCAAAGCAGCTCTCGTGCACAAGGACAAGGTCCAAGCACTACGCGAAATGTGCGAAAGTCTGGTTGAGGCCCAGATACGATACATAGAAGCCAAGTCAGACGTGCAAGGTCTCGAGCGCCGAGCGCAGGCTATTGTCCAGCAGCTAGAAGCAGAGAAAGCTCGCCTGGTCGAAGCAGAGCAGGAGCTGCAAACCATGAAAGCGGAAGCGAATCGACTCATGGGGGAAGTCACGCGTCTCAAAGACGACTCTGCCGATTCAGGCGCCGAGTTCCTTGAACTCGCACGTGGACGGACAGCGCAGAATCTCCGCGACGACATCGATGCCGAGGAAAACAAGCTCGGGTTGATTCACGACATTTCGCCCGACGTGCTACATCGCTACAACGGGTTTATGCGCGACATACGGCGCATACAAAAGGAGCAAGAAGCAGGCAGCGCCAAAATGGAGAAGCTTGCGCAGGAGATTGAAAGCCTCCAGGCCAAGTGGGAACCCAGGGTCGAGGAACTGGTGGGCAAGATCAACAGCGCGTTTAGTGAAAACTTTGAGCAGATTGGCTGTGCGGGCGAAGTCCGACTGCACAGGGAGGAAGACTTTGACCAGTGGGCACTACGCATCATGGTCAATTTCAGGTACGTTTTGCACACAGTTGTGTTGCTCTCTTTCTTTCTTGGTCTTTCTTTTTCCTCTTCTTTTTATCACCAGGTCTAACAAGAGCCGAACAGGACGGCCGAGGGAGGACCATTGGTCCAACTTTCGGGAACCCACCAATCGGGTGGTGAACGATCCATCGCCACGGTCTTCTTCCTCATGTCCCTTGAATCAGACGCGCAGGCACCCTTCCGGGCGGTTGACGAGATCAACCAAGGCATGGACCCTCGAAATGAGCGCAACATGCACAACCGTATGGTGGATATTGCGTGCCGCAAGCACGGTAGTCAATATTTTCTCATCACGCCCAAGCTCCTGCCCGGCCTCCACTACGACGAGAAGATGACGGTGCTATGCATTGCCGCGGGGCCCCAGATGCCCAAAGAGGCCAGGACGCTCGACTTCCGGCGATGTGCCCGCGTCCAAAGGGCGTTGCTCGCCAAGGCTTGAGCAGGGTCGGGGTCATGGTCATCCCCATTGGACACACAATTTGCAATCGCCTTGGACCATCTTGCTTCTTTTCAATACTCGGTAGACGACGAGACGATTTGGGTTAGGGGGAAAAGGGGGGGGTAGCTTTGGGCTTGGGCGTTTTGGAATGGCAGGGAGTCTGCATTAGCACGTGCAACGGCGCATACGTTGTTTGATTGTATGTACAAGCATTTACGGAGTAGATGAAACTGACACAAGGCACGTAGTTGCATGGTGTTATTTTTTTGGATGCAGAAATACAAGTCTTCAATTTTTGACTGTGATCTATGGGTACGAACAACTACTCTCGAAGAGCGTGTCGGCGTGTCGGCGTGTCGGGCTTATTAGGTTGACAGGCCCATCCGTCGTGTCGATGGCCGTGTTGATGGCGCATCTTGCCAGGGCGGAGGGAAGCAGTGGACTTTGGGGGTGGGCGGTAGTAAACAAATAGGGTGGGTTCGTTGGCTAGGAAGGCGGGCATGTCTTTGCTACGAGACTACTCCGTATGGGAACACCTTGGGACTGCCATTCTTTTCGTCTAGTTTACACGTACCGAGACGGAGGAAACTGCACGTAGCAATCAAAAAAGGGGGTGTGCAACGATTTTCCGATCGGGGGAGACGGATCTAACGCGATACTAGTTCCATCTTGATCTTCTTTTTTATTTTACACGTAGCTAGAAATCAACACGCTAGGGCAGGATGTCGAATGGAAATTTGTAATGAGGGTGGGAAAAACTGGAGATAATTTCCCGCTAAACTTTTTCTTCCTTTTTTTTTGTTTTCCTTTCTTACATGTGCGCTAGAGTTGGGATTTTAATGAGCAGTTTAGTTTTACTCCGTACTTGTAAGCGTTGGCGTGAGTGAGGCTGAAGACGCGTTTCTTAGGTTATGCTTACGGAGTACTCCATACACTACAAAGAACTCCATACTCCGTACTTGTACTCGGTTTGATATCTACAAGTATCAAACTGGGGAGGGGGGTTTTCGAAACTAAACTAGGTCCATGTACTCCGCATGTCCGAGACTTGGTGACGCGTATTAGGAGGAACTCGTTCTGTTCGATGGGCTGTTTTATTTTGGTGGTTGTCTTGACGCAGCTCGACGAGTTGATTTTCTTGACTTTATGAACACGGAATTCGATTACCTTGACAACCTCGTTTTGGGGGGACGATGGTCCGGTTGTGGCGTAAGAGTTTTTTTGAGATCCGGACCTCGGTTCTTGGAAGGTTTGCGGTCGGCGTTGGGGAAATCTGGAGCAAGATGAGAAACGGCTTGTGCACAAGATGTTTTTGCCCGTGCAAATACGGAGTACTTGTAGACATTGAATTCAGATGAGGGTGTAATGCATGAGACATCTTCGAGGATAGACTATGATGTGCTGCTACTGCGAACGTGCATCTTGTCTCTTGTCTGACCTCACAATCTTGCATGTTTCAGCCTCCCCTTTTCTCTTTTTGTTTTTTTTTTTCTTTTTTCTTTCCTTTGCCGTGTTATTTGTCAAGGAGTTTGATAGGACATTCTTTACTTCCAGCTCTTCCGAGAGAACCAGTAGATATTAATTGTATTTGCATACAAGTACTCCGTACAGCGTTATTCGCTTTGTTAATCAATACCGGGAAAAGCTAATCAAGGAATTTACTACAAGTAAGAACCCCTTCAACTCCCCTAATAACGGAGGACTTGAGCCGTCGTGTGGGAAAAGAGAGATATTAGATCTGGACATTCTATCCCATCGTACCGGCAACTGCGTTATTTTTTATTTTTTTGTTTTTTATTTTTATTTTTGTTTATCAAACTGGGTGAACGAGGGGGGACGCGTGCATTCTTCAAGGCAGACGATGACATGCCACATTATCTCTGGGGTAAAACATGTCAACTCAGCCGCAAAGCAGATAAGCTACAAGTACAAGTATGATTTGGAAGTGAAGACTAATTACTCCGTAGCGATATTGTGAGCGTCGTTGGGATCGGTGTAATATGCTATGCATTCATCCATCTCGCATCAGACTTCCTTATCTAGCATGACGTTATGTGGTTTACAAGACTGTTTTCTTCTTTTCTTTTTTTGCTTCTTCGGTCATGTTTTTTTTTTTTTTCAATACTTTGCCTGACAGGTTTGTCTCGGTCTTGGGAATCGACCATCACATCACGGCCACCATAAGCTTTTTACTATTTCTCATCCAAGGAGCTACAAGTATGAAAAAAAGAAAGATTAGGTTGTTAGAGTTTCTTGGCATTAGGTAGTACAATCCTCTACTCGCACGAATCAAGTTACACGAGGAAACTACTCCGTACGCTGACTATCTATCTGATGCGCCACTTGCTCCAGTGCCGGAGCTTTTTTTCTCTGCCATGCGACGAGGGGGGGGGAAAAGCAAAGACGGAGAGGTACAAGTAATTATGTGCTTGGCACATTTTTCGTGATGGACAGCCATGGCTGACGGGACGGGGTTCAAAGATGCTGTTCCTGCGCCGGATGTGATTGACATTTGCACCCGATCGTTGTGCTAACGAACCCGGCGGAAAGGCGGAATCGCGTCGTATATGCAGTGGCAGTAGGAGGAACCTTGAGAGATTGATATAAGTATTTGTACGGAGTAGACTTTGATGAACTCTGCACAACATGAATCGTAATAGTTTTTACCAAAGGGTGTGCAGAAAAACCAATGGATTCCGCTTTCATCCCCCCCCCTCCCGTCCTTTTATCTCGCTTGCTGCATAACTTCCTGCAGTGACATACTACACAAGGAGAAAAGCGTCCCTCTACTCTGTACGAGAAGGGCGGTGATGATTGGCTCTGCCAGTCCTGTTGAAAAAAAAATTCAAACCTGCGACCACTTTGGAAGCCTCACTTGATTGAACCAGGGGGAGGGGGGGTGACAACTTGGTCGACCAGGGGTCTGCTGGCACAATGCTCGCTTTTTTTTTTTTTCGTTTTTCAGCTGGCAAGGGGTATCAGCCCCCTTCTTTTCGGCGTCACCTCGATACCCTAGATTCCAAGGAGACAAAAACTCTGCTCATACATACGTTGGGGAAAAAAAAACGGAGAGAAGAGTTTGAACTTAAGTCAATTCATTTCGCCAGGAGAATTTAAATTTCCAATAGAGATAAATGAAGGATATGGATGGCGCGAGGACGGGCTAAGGTGAGCGTCGTTTCTCTGACCTGACACACATCGGCAGCGCTCAAACAAGTCTACACCCAAAGGGCCCAAGTGCGCTTCGCCTATTTATCTCTATTTATCTCTACAGAGTACGGAGTGCAAGTAGTTTAAATGATCTGGACCTCTTGGGCTGCACAAGAATATGACGAGTGGCTCTGAAGGAGTTGGGCAAACCCAAATATTCGTACAAGTACTCCGTACACCCCCATCTGGACCGGAGTTGGGAGCCAATAGCTAACATCTGTTACTTGGCGTCTACTGAATCGTCAATTTGCTTCACCCTCGTTTAGCTCATTCGAAACGAACAACCAATGACAAGAAACCCAAGAAGAAAAAGGCGAAAACCTCGCGCCCCGCATCCTCTCCGGTATCTCCGTCTTGAATTCTCCGTGTCTTGTCATTTTGGACAGGACACTTGATACTAGTACTACTACACGTAGCTAGGGGTGAGAAAGACTGGGGTTTAGCGGTGAGGCTGAAGAACAGCACTCACAACCCTGGCGACAACCCTGACGACTCTCTTTTATCTGTGCACTCCGTACTCCGTACTCTGTGTAAAGTAATAATTTGTTAGACTCTTCTGATGGGATAAGACATGGCCAGGTCAAATGTTCCGCCATTTGCCAACATGCTTAGCTGCAGCGTTGGACTCGGCACTTCTTTTTCTCGTCACCACCTTGCATAACGCACAAGGTCTGGCCAGGCCCTCTTCAAAATGAGATTTGGAGATTTGGCACCAAGGGAGAAAAAGCAATGTTCTTGCACCCAATGGCTGCCACACCACCTGTCTGGCAGGGTAGTGCATCCCTGCCCCCCTCTTCCCGGGCCGGACCTCCCAAGACATGACCATGACAGCCACCCTCTACCCGGGTGCTTGTCCGCGCCACCCCAATCATGTCCGGTGGCGCTTTTTGGGTTCCAAGCATCACTATTACTCCGTAAATGCTCTGCATGGGTCGTCTCGTTCGGCGGTGTACGGAGTACATAGTGTCGAGGTTGTGTCCGAGTCTTGACGGATTCGAGGGGGCTAGTCGCTTTTGGTTGGTTGTAACAATCTTGTTCCAGCTGCCGGCCGGGACGTGGCAGGTAAACACTAGAGGCCCCTCGGACAGAAATGTTTAATTGGTGTGGTCAGCCATGTTTGCTTTGCTTGGAGCCCAACCTCGCACAACATGTCCCGGCCCAGACTCGCAAAACGTGGCTACAAAGTGATAAAGTGATATGAGAGAAACCGCCCATATCTTGGTTTCACGATACTACGGAGTATGCAGCCTTTATTACCCCGTACAAGGGGCGATAACACCATTTTCAAGCCCGTAAAATGCTGATCAACCCCCCCCCCCCCCCCCCCAAGACTTTTTGCTTATCGTGTCGTGATCCCGGCATGTCCGGAGATTGCCTCGAGGAATCAACTCCCAGCTCTCACGCTCACAACTCGACATCCGAAAGGATTGGTTCGATATCAAGGGGAAACACGGGGGTATTTCATTTGTCGGGGGGGGTTTAAAGGACGAGGCTGGTAAGAATGCACGCAGCCTTGTGCTCGATAAAAAGCGAAGACAGGGCGTAATCTCTGCAAATGGCAAACTTTGTCTGTGTACTAAAGAGGCCCTGCAAAAGATACCGAGTAAGCGGGACATACTCAAACAAGCGAATTAAACTACGTGTCGCCAAAACGTTTTTGTCCTCTCTTGTGTCTCCTGTGTGGAAGATGCAGGACCTCCAGCAAGTGTGCAGCCACATTTTTGCTTTTTTATCCCACTCTTCATTTTGTGTCTGAGGGTTAAAGTCTGTCGCCTATCAAATTTAGGATTTCGTTGACGGGTCGCTGACGGACACACTAAACGCTTGGTGCAAAAGCCTACAAGTAGTACTCCGTACGCGTCCAGGGTCGTCGTAGTCCAGTGAACACAAGTGCCCCCCGAAGAACAAAAAAAGAAGAGAGAAAAAAAAAAACTCTAGAGATTAAAAGCAGCGCGTCAGGCAAGTAATACCCCTTGAAGAGATTGGGCAAATAAGCATCAAAAAGCCCATATTTTGTTTTCTTTTTCGTCGCCAAGATGTCAAAAAGTTGTAAAGGAACTTCGTCACGGACCCAATTACATAAAAAGGGTAGCAAGGTAGGAGGAATGTCGTACTTGTACAAGTAAGTAACGGCAGGCTGCTTCTTGCAAGTTCAAGCCTCACCAAGCCTCACCAAGCCTCGTTCTTTGCACCGAACCGATATCAAAATACTACAATATCACAACCAAGCAAAGTACGGAGTGAAATCTACGGTTTCTTCTTCTTCTTTCCCTCTTTACGGCTTAGCTTGAGTCCACATAGAGCAGGGGAGGGGCGTGTTCCCAAAAATAAGCCATGTTGCATTGAGATTGGGGACTTTGGGGCACGGACAGACAAGATGCAATGTTGAGCTGGACAGGGGACTGAAATGGGGGTTTGTTCTCTTTGGCGAGAGGGGCGTGTGAAAAGAAATTCAGTGTGCGAAAGAGAGGGCAGGTCTTCATAAAGCTGGTTTACTTGTAGTACAAGTATGGAGTAGTAATACGCTGGAGAGACACCGAAGGTCGGTTGGCCGGGTTCCATACAGGCACCTCTTCAGCGCCTCAACTGCCCAAACCCGCCCCTGGACTTTGGACTCTCCAGAACACACAATGCAGCCATTCTTCTCCAGCGAGCGTGGCTTTGCTCCCCTTCTGCCACATGGCAAAGTGGTGGGTGGAGTGGGACCCAGACAGCCATTCCGTCCATTCCGTGAACTGTCTTGATGTGCAAATACTCCGTACGGAGTACAAGTAGTATTAGACCGCCTTTTTTTCTCATCAGCATTTCAAAACTCGTTGCGTGACCTCTCCTTTCATTGGACGAATCTTCCAACAAAGGCCCCCCGTTCAATATCCTCACTACTTTTCACCAGGGATCAACTCTGGCGATTAGGGGAAGAATAGGCAAATACGGAGTAGCCCAATATCAGAGGCAAACCACAAATAGTCGATAAACCATCATGGGAAAATAAACAGATAGATTACAACCGCAATTTAAACTTCCCCCCAATGTCCCCTCATGATGTCAGCACTTTTACACGAAACTCCACCGGGAACTCTTCTCCAGCGTTCAATGTGCCCCTGTGAAGTGCCAATCATGAGACGAGCAATGTTTGGCTCAACACAGCCTTTTTTCATCCTCTCCTCTGCTGTAATAGTTTATTAGGCCTTTTAATCGTCTGGTTGGTGAGGTTAGTACTCCGTACTACACCCAGTAAGCCTAATTCAAGGGTGCAGCCTCCCGTCCTCGTCTGAGGGAGAGTGTCTCAGCCACTGAACTGCAGGCACCACCTCTACAAGGCATTTCTGTGGCACACTATCAGTAATACGTAATACCGACTAGTTTACTACTCCGTAAACGGGCCAGGCCAAGAGCATCCAATTGCGGGGCGCAATGGTTCGGTTCCTCTGGTAATTTGTCCCGTTCGGGTTATCCCCTCATGGAAAGCTCATGAACAGAGCTCGCGAGAATATTGAAGTCCCCTTTTAGCAGAGTTCAGTAAATGTTCCTTCAGTGACAAAAAGGGTCCCTGAGCCAGACCCTGCGCCCTGAGAGTTAGCGGAACTAGTGGGAGTTCAGGTACAAGGCACAAACCGCAAAAACCTTTGGTTCTATCTCACTCTTCGAGTCGGGGCGTACGGAGTATTACTTGTGCACACACTTAAAATAAGATGTCTAATCCTTTTGAATGTTTAGGTAATTATTCCAATTGTGCGCTCGCCGGACTGGGCGGAAACATTGTGGGCTCATGAGGTCAAGGGAGGGAACAAAGGGTCCGGCTCATTCTTCTTTTTAATTTGTTTCCTTCCTTCTTTCTCTTTAGCTTGTGCAGCTTCCTGGTTCGCCGAACAAAGTTGGGGACCTCGCAACCCACTATTATTCAAGGAGGAAAGCTTGGCCCGTCTTTTGTGGTGCTTCTCTCTCCACCAGACCCATATTGCTCCGCTAAAGGGCGAGACATTGATCTTGTCAGGGTAGAGTTGGGTCTTTTTACTCCGTAGTTTATACGGAGGCCGAGGGAATAAGGAAAAGAAAACTTTAGCTCTGCAAGACGGTACGAGGGCGAGCGAAAGAGGGATTGATATGACAACATGATGCATGCGAGGACGTGATAATACGAAGCGCACTTGCTCGGCACAGCAAGTAAACTAGTTTACTCCGTACAGATTACGGAGTAGTGATACCCAGATAGGAACTAGCGTCATGTGGATGCGGTACACAAAACTAGAAGCTTGGGTACAAAGGCAATGGATATGGGTATGGCGAAGAAATAGGTTCCCTCTAATAGGAGACCGAGTACTGGTACCCTTTTATGGAGCCTTTCGAGGTGGAGTCATATTGCATGGCTGTGGGACTAGAGCAAGCTAGCTCCCTAAAATTTAGACCGTGAACGCGTCATGAAGTTGCTCGATTGGATAAGCAGTGGGTTTTTGGCTTGAAGAAAAAGAACGAAAAAAAAAGCTGGCATAAGCAACTGAAGGTGGAAGATGGAAAAGTGCGCCCCATACGAGGAAGTTCTCTGCCTGAATTGGTTTGCCACCTCGAAAAAATGCACATGGGGTGTAGCCACGTCCCTGCCCTGACTTGATAGTGTTGGGCCTTGAAAGGAGGAGGTCCAGGTTCGTCTTCCGCCTCTAATCTCGTGCCACATGCACAGCCCATTGTACGGAGTAGAGCTTGCCCAATACGGCCCTGTAATCCGTATTATCCCGCACACACTGTGCGTGTCTCGCTTTTTTTTCTCTTTTATAGCATTAAATGCTCTCATCAGGTTATCAGTTTTTCACGATTTTCCCAGTCCTTCCGGCCGTCGTCATCAGAGCTCGTGTTGTCAAGTGAGCTAGTCGAGAAAGAGCTCTCAAGGTAAAAAACAGCATAGGTTCGTTGATATAAAGGAAATAAAACCTTGCTTCGAAAGGGGTTTCCCAAGTATTAGTTTACGGATAGAACCCAAAGTAGACTCACGGAGCCCTCCTTATCCCCGTCATTGCCCAAGTATGATGCACATGTGCCGAGTCTCCATGAAATGTGCCTTCCAGTATTACGGAGTACACAAATTACGGAGTACTGTACGGAGTTTGGGCCACTCTGAGCAGGGACAAAAGTTTCTCGTACTCGGAAAAAGAATGTCCACACAGTACGGAGTACCTAAATTTACCCATGTTGCCATGTTAGGGATCTGTTGTGCATATGTTTCGATGCTTAAAACCCGACGTTAGATATCTCAATCAACTTGCCTGAGGGTGTTTGTCTTCCGTTATCAAGCTTCCAAGAGGGGCGGAAGCTCTCCTCTGCTTCGTCCCTCCCTCGCCCGCCCTTACGCCCTTATCCCCAGCCGTTTTCCTGTTTGTCGTACTGCCCACCTTATGTTACATCTGTGGCATGCCAATGGAATGGTCCTTGACAAAGAGTGGATATCATTATGTGTGCTAAATGTTTCCCATCCTTGGGGATAATTACTAGCTTATGAGTATTTTAGTATACACAAATACACAACCGGTAGAGGGGAGGGTTCCAGATGAAAGGCATGAGAGCATTATCGGTTAAGAATTGTATTCCCGGACCAGATTTTCCTGACGTAGAATGTAACTCTGGCCCGGTCAAGAAGGAGAGAGGCAGCTTTTTCTTTTCCCTTTCCCCTTCTTCCCTTCCACCACTTTTCCTTCTCTCATCATCTGTCGCTCGTTCACCTTCCCATATTCCTCACGCCACTCTTTTTTTTCCCTCTTTCCTCTTTCTCTTACCCTTTTCCTCTCCCTTCCGCCCTCCTCCCATTCGTCTTCTCTCTCTGGCCCTAGCGTGAAGAAATTCGTCATCTGTGGCGGCGACGATTCTTACCTAACCAACTGCTTCTTTCCTCGTTCACTTTCAGCTGCATTTGAATCACCTCTGATCCCCACACTACTTTTCAACGACCGACCCGTGGCACGCGCAGACCTAAAGCAAATCCCCGCCTGCCGCAGCCTCTTCTGCTCGACAACGATACGCCAAACGACCAACTTCCAGCCCATGCACCTCCTTGGTGGCCACTTCTCCAACCTCCATTGCCGTTGACCCGCTCCCTAAAATTTCTTAACTCCATACGGAGTACGTGCATTCGGGGATTTACCTTGAAGTGAGTACACGGTCAATTTTTTCATGAAATTGCCAAGTCTTGGCAAATCTGGATCGTCCGCTAGTTAGCTGTCCCCGAAACCCCTGCCGACCCAGCCACAAAACATCGACCAACCTTTCTCGTCGACCTGCGTCTTTCACATATCCCTGTGTAACGGTCGAACTAAAGTCGCCCAAAAGAAAAAAGAACAAACGACATCGATACTGAAAAGAGGGAACACATGGACAATCGCTCGCCGAAGTAATCGAGGCTGATCACAACGTCTTCCTGCATTACAGATTTTCTTCGGCACGCTGCTTTAGGACTCGACCGGATCTCGCACCATTTATTTTCGTTCCAAGTTGTTAGCTGTGTTCTCGCCATCCCTCTCGTGTTTCTTTGCATCCCACCCTCGAACTCGAAGCGTCTCCGATCCGATCTACAACGAAAGATTCCAACACCGAACTTTGCTCCGGACAGGCTAACGACGGGCACTGCACTCTTCTTTCCTAACGACTCAGGACCCCTGCTCTCACTACCCGTGCTCCACCCGACATATCCGCTTCGTTCTCGTGGATACTGGTGCATCGCTGCCTCCAGACCACTGGCGAAATCGTATTGGGTTGTTAGCTTTCCAGTATTTTTTTCGGCCATTGGAGTCTTTTCCTCATCTCGGTATGTACGGGCTTTTCTTTTTTCTTCTCTTTTGCTTGTCCAAGGACCGGCCCGTCGCCAGTCAGGTCCATATCCTCCCCCGTTTTTCTTACAAATAGTCCCATTTCGAGTGGAATGAGATGTCTCAACGCCAGCCTAGCCAACCTCAACCTCGTTCCCCAGACATACTGGAGACCCAGATTGCAGAGCTCTCTATTCTAAATAGACCAGCCTCGGAAACCTTTCACGGGCCAAAAAAAGCGTGCAGCGATCGGTGGATATTTCTTAGACGCTGTGGTGGATTGACAGACGCAGCTGGAAAAGCGGCCCAGTGGGCTTCTCTGTGGTCCCAACCCCACTAGAACGCGGACCACACTAGGCCATATGTCGTTACTGTTGATTATTATTGGCCAGCGCAATCCTTCAATTTCCTGTGCACACACCATTGAGCACACCACACAAGACTGTTCGAGAATCACCATCTCCCAATCCGTCCTCACTTTTTTCTTGCCGTGGTTCACCTCTGTTTGCCCGGTGCGACCTCTCGCGTTGCCATTTGCCCACGCTCTCCTCCCAGTGGCTTCGTCGGCAGTTCCCGAGAATCCCGTTATTCACATCTTCCCTTCCATTTATTGTCACTTTCTTCTCTCTCCTTGGGGGGGATAATTGGATCATGGCCCCGTACAGATTCTAAACTATGGATCGCACCCCTTCGTAATCAGTCCAAAACTCAATCTTGTTCTAGTCCCTGCCTCTAATGCCCACGCCCGCACTTCCTCCAAAAACAACGCTCAGCTCTTTTCACACCCTGGTCTATCGCCTCTCCCAAGTCACCCATATTGGAAACGCCTGCCCTCCCAAGGAATCTCTTTGGATATTACCGGCCCAGGGCCGTTCGCGCCAAAGTCTACCACCCCTTCCCCCCTCCACAGTGCCACACAGACACTCCGATCCCCCTTTGCTACCGGTCTTGAGAACTTCGACCCCTTCCTTTATCTTGGCGGGTTCAGCTTGGGTTTTCACAGTCCACTGCCAATTCCACTACGACCCAGTCGCTTAATCGCATTGTCCTGTGCGTGGAGTTGAATCTGACGCCCCTGGTAAACTAGACCAAACTCGAAATCGAGACTTGCAGAGTTGCTTGTCTGGTTCGATTAGGCTGCAGGCGTGCTGAGTTTACTACGTTTAGCACCGTCTTGTATGAACCTTATCCTCGCAATAATACGGAGTAGACCCCGACAAGACCTTTCGAGCCTTGTCTAGTGGAATTCGGCCGTGTAGATTTCCAGAATCCCCGACGGGAAACACGATTCATTATTGGAGCCCTGGTGTCACCATACTAACCGGTACGCGCAACTGCCAGCGCGCTCATTTTCCAGCAGAAGTTCGATACCAAATAATACGTGCGTCTGAAACCTCCGCAGGTGGACGTTCAAGAACGAGCTTATCGTTGAAAGGCCGGCTACAACACTACATCAACTTGTTGTGCAGGGTACCTTGTGGTCCAGTCCTGTATCGTACGGGACTGCCTCGTCAGAGGTACAGGCGAAAATCGTCACTTTCTTGGACTGGCTCATTTGCTAGTCATCTGTCGGTGTGATCATGGCACCCATAACACCGCGATTGAAAGTTTTATCAGGTTCGTTAGAGTCCCCTTGCCATTTCCTTGCGTTGTGCTAGTGATGTCTGTTTCTCCCTTGTCCGCCGTACTCCGTATGGGGGGCACCAGCCAGGGAAGAGGGGGGGGGGGGGGGTGTGCGGTGGGAGGCCCTGAGATTTCCAGCACTTCCGTCTAATTCGGCCCCAAAGGGACCTAAAATCTACTTGGCTTGCCCCCACCCCCCTTCCCACTTCACCCTCTAATTTTCCCTTCATCCATCCCATCATCGCCATCCTATCTTTTTTCCCCCAGCATTTCTAATCTACTCCGTATTCCTTTCCCACGCACCTCCCTCTCTCTCCCTCCAATTCTAATTTTGTTCTTGCGCATTTCCCCCTTGTTCATTGATTGCCACTCTGCCTCGATCAAAGATTCGTTGCGAGCCTTGGAGTTTTTTTATTCTCGTCCTTTGGTAGTAGTGATGGCGGACGCAAGCGATAATGAGCTAATGAAGGTGTGTTCAGTCGGAGGGAACGCAGTCTCTGCCTTTCTTTCATGGCGGTTACAGGCGACGAATGCGTGCGATGTGACGCTCGTGTGGAAGGCAGGATATGAGCATGTTGCCCAATACGGCATCTCCTTCAGGTGCGATTGATTCTCCCCAGACGTATTCCCATTCGACTAGCGGCTAACCATACCCTCCTTCCAGATCACCTGTGTTTGGCAACGAGCGATTCAAGCCACGGCATGGTATGCAATTCCGAATAACGCCCTCTTACGATGTCCATGCATCCGTTTACGAAAGGACTGCGCGCTAACTGACGACCTTTTGGGCTTAATAGTTGTCCGAGCCGTGGAAGAAGCGAATGTGAAAGAGGGCGCCTTTGACTATGTCATATTATGTATCAAGGCACTCCCCGACGTTTACGATTTGGCACAGGTCATTGAAGCCGTAGTCACCCCTCACCACACATGCATCCTAATCAACACAACACATACTCTCGGCATAGAGGCCGCGATAGAAGAACGGTTTCCCACAAACGTTGTGCTCTCGCTCGTGTCGGGGGCCGAGTTATCTCAATTAGGCCAGAGTGAATTCGAACATAAGGGTTCAACAGAGATCTGGGTTGGTCCGGCGAATACCAATGAGCAGATTCCTGCGTCAATACAGGAAGATATGGCCCAAGCCTTGGCCATGACACTGAGCACAGGACAGGTTGACTGCAAGGTTTCTTCTAACATTCGACAACAGCAATATGAGAGGGTTATCGGGTAGGCTACACCCACTCTTTCTCTCCGTCTGCTTCAACTTGCATCACAGCTAATCAGCCATCTTTTCTGTGTAGACCCATCGCCTTCCACCCGGCAAGTGTCATCTTCGAAACGCCTAACCATGCCGCCCTGATGGAGAAGATTGGCGTTAAGGAATTGGTATCCGATGTCATGGACGAACTTTTGAGCTTGGCCAAGGCCCAGGGTTGCAATTTACCAAGTGACTTTAAGCAAAAAGCAATTGACGACATGCTCAAGCAACCTCACGACAGCATAATGTGGCAAGATTATGTCGCTCGCCGGCCTATGGAGGTGGAAACATGCCTGGGATCGCCCATCAAGTTAGCAAAGGACGTTGGTGTCAAGGTGCCTCGCATCGAAACACTGTACGCCATTATGCATAACCTCAATATCGTCAACCGACAACGACCTCCAAAAGCTCTCGAAGGACCTGGTGGTTTCCCCCCAGGATCACCCAGTGTAGGCGGCCCTTCTCCCATCCCGCGAATGGGTTCACAGAACGGCGGCCGACCAATGATGAATGGAAATGGAATGCACCCACGACAGCCCCGTCCACGAAACTCTAACATGGGTCCTCCGGGCATGCGCAGACCCCCGATGAATGGCGGACCACCCAATGGTTTCCGTCCCCCCATGAACGGCCCGCCTAATGGATATGGGCCATCACGAGGACCCTCGCGGCGCGGATCAATGGAGGGCGGTGACCTTGAAGAATTTTCCCACCTTGTCATGTATGACGATATCCCTGAAGGCGGCGAGACAGCCTCCAACTTCGACCCCTCGGAGCTTGCCATGCGAGAGCGCGAGTTACAATTAAGACAGCGTGAATTAGCCGTGAGAGAACAGGAATTACGGATGCGCCGGGGTCCTCCCCCGCCAGGTCCTCCCCGACGAGGTCCCCACCCGATGCGGATGAGCTCGCAAATGATCGATGACGACGACGATGACGACGAGTTCTTCGATCCGACCGCTGGAAACCCTCAGCCAATGATTGACCCCGACAATTTCGATATGATGTCTGTCACGTCAAGAAAGACACGCAAGAATCCTACCAACTCAGCCCAGTTCCGTAGGAACGGTGACTTTGACACAGGCCCAGTCCCGCCACGTGGTGGGCGATTCCGACCCAGCTTTGGGCGCAACCGATCGAGCCAAATCTCCAATGGAGCTCCTACCGTTAGCGAAAGCCTCCTCGACGATCCTCTCCTCGGCTGCTCCTCGAACCGGTACGGGAACGTTGACCGAAGTACGATGCAAGCCGAGTCGCGCACCAATTCTCTGACCGCAGCTCGTCTCGATGAGCTCCAATACGGTCAAGGGGGTTTCGGACCTATGGGCCCCCCCAATGGAGGCATGAATGGCGGGTACCCCAGGAGATCTAGTCAATCGCCAGGTAATCCGTATAGCCCATCGTTGCGGGGAGGCAATGGACGACCTTCGCCACCGAATGGTTTTGGCGGTCCCCCCATGAATGGACGCCCCTCTCCACCCAACGGCGTTCAGCAACCCATTCCTCGGTACCCACCTGGCCAGGGCAATTCAATCGCGCCGCATCAGGTTGAGCAACATGCTGGGGTGAGCGCCCTCCATCCACCCAAGTCGAGCAATGTTCGAAGTCTGACTGGTAGTGCAAGCGCTAGCGCGGGCAGTGGTGAATCCGAACCCTCGGCAAACTCGAGCCAAAGTAGTCTGGCACAGCGGCCCCCCATTGGCGTACGATAGAGGCGTAACAATGCTTATGTTGGTTAAGAACATGGGCCTCAACGCGTCATTCTACGCATGGCACGAATTTCACCCTTCCAATGCTATTCGACCTGTGTAGAAGGTTTCTTATCCAGACTTCTCTTGTGCATGGATGAGGCCATTTGGGCCAGAACGACTTTTCGGTGGGGAATACCTTTCGTATATACCCTTGGTTTGTCCCATAATCTACCCCAGTCTATAGGGCTAGCCAGCAGTTGATATCACGCCGGACTCACGTTTGAGCCTGCCTTCTTGGTATTTTGTGAAGACATGCTCGGCCTTTCAAACCATCGGCCTCCGTTGCTATCTATCTCTTCGCTTAACGACCGGGTCATCCGAATCAGCTCATGTTAGGCTTGCATCTCCTGGCTATGGTTTGTCATGCACATCTCATTCGCATGGCTGGCTTGCCTCCGAAAATCCATTTTTCCTGTCCGTCGAGGGACACTCTTCTCTCCTTCTTCCCATTGGACCTCTTGACATTCCACGAATTATTTGTGTTCCTCAAACCAACGTACGTACTAGCGGCCATTTCTCAACCCTACTGCTTATCGGGCAGAAAGGTGCATACATTTGTCACTTATGCCCGACTCGCATTGGCAAACGCCACAACGTACATAGGCATCTTATCAACAAAATTGGAAGCATAATAAGCTTCTTGATTATATTTTGCATTGGCAGGCGATCAACTTCTCATACTATCTCGTCCCTCTCCTTTGGTACGCCATCACGACCGTTCCAGAAAATGCACATATCACCGCCGAATGTAGAGGCGGGTGATTTTCTTTTTCTCTTTTTTCTTTCTTTTTCATCCTACATATTCTCTTTTCGGTTTTTTTCTGCTTCTTTTTTTGTTTCAAGACGGTATATAATGAGGACCTGGTTGATGACTATACAAGTCGGGGACGAAACCCGCGTCAAATGGTCTGTGGGTGTAATTATCAACAACTCTTGGTGGCGATTATGTCAGGGCATAGGCATAGGCAGCTGTCGGGAGTCAAGATGCAAGGTTGGGCAACATGTCGGTTCCCGGATGGTTTCTTTTGTTCACTGGTCTAGAATCGGGATTACGAGCTGTGTATACCATTTGGTCAATTATTGAAACACGACCAGGTTGGACCAAGCATCGACTTGGATCTTCTCTACACTTTTTTGCCTTCTTTTTCCCATTGCATTTTATAACGTGAAAAAAGGAATCTACGGTGGTTAGTCAATGTGCATATGAGCTGGGCCAGGCCGTCCTGTTGATGTCAACATACAGTGACGGAAAGAAAAAAACGCCAATCCAAAAAAAATTGAGTTTTCGCCATTATAATCAGCTGACTTTGAAACCACATAACACAGCCATAGTGACCTTTTTAATTATTTCAAAAATATTGCCGAAATCCTCATTTTTTTGGCGATTCTAACGAATATCAATACTTAGTATACCACCCTTTCGCTGCAATAACAGCTTCAATGCGCCTCGGCATACAGTTAATTAGGCCATTAATGACCCCCGTTTCTATTTCCAGCCATACTTTTTGCACAACCTCAAGAAGCCGTTGTTTTGAGTTGTAGCAGACTGTTAAATGGGCAAGCATTGGATCAGCTAATAAGATTCTTTCTTTTAGGAGCTTCCAGAGGCTCTCCATAGGGTTCAAATCAGGGCTATATGGAGGCCGTCCAACACCTGGATACCCTCAACTTCAA
>JADHKT010000065.1:0-152492 GCA_019925285.1 Graphium sp. VPRI43844
GACTAACGCTCGGGCCGACGCTTCGGGCCAACGCTCGGTCCGACGCTTCGGTCGCCGACTGTCGCTTCTGGCCCCGACTTCCATAGGTCCGCCAGACCCAGACTCCTTACAGACAAAGTTCCCCGCCAAATCGGCGTTCAAATATGCAGACAAGAACCACTCAGCTCTCAGACATTTGGCATCTACGCCGACATCGAAGGCAACCTCAGGTCTCTCCAAGATGTGATCCGCAACTGGAGCGAGGGCAAATGCCTAGCTGAATATGATCAAGAAGAGGTCCTCGAGAAGACTTCAGTCAGCGTCACATCGGCCGTGATGGATGAGACCAGTATCATGAGCAGTCGAAAGAGGGCCCTTCAAGCTCTTCACCCCCGTGCAACATGCAAGTTTGTCCAAGCAGACCCAGGTGATGGATGCTGGGCCCTTGCCGAAAAGTGCAAGATCTCTCAGTCCGACCTCAAGAAATACAACGGTGGAGACAAATTCTGTGATGATGTCAAATCCGGACAGTACGCTTGCTGCAATTCTGGCGACTTGCCAGACTTCTCCCCCCAGCCCGATGCCGATGGCAACTGCGAGGCCTACATAGTCCAACAAAATGACCTCTGCTCAACCATTGCTGCGGCACATCAGATTTCCAACTGGACAAAGCTAGAAGACGTCAACAATAAAACATGGGGCTGGTCAGGATGCAAGAACCTGCAACCAGGTCAAAACATCTGTCTTAGCAAAGGCAACCCTCCGATGCCTAGCCCTATCACGGGTGCTACTTGTGGACCTCAGGTGCCAGGCACACAAAGACCTACCAACGGAACTGAACTTGCCGACCTCAATCCATGCCCTCTCAATGTCTGCTGCAATATTTGGGGTAACTGTGGTCTTAGCGATGACTTTTGCATTGAGTCGCCCTCTGAGACGGGTGCACCCGGTGCTGCTAAGCCAGGTAGCAATGGCTGTATCTCGAACTGTGGTTCGGATATTATTCATTCGGACAGCAGACCCGACCAATTCCGCTTAGTCGGTTACTTTGAATCTTGGAACCTCGACAGAGAATGCATGCACATGGATGTCTCTAAGCTCCCCGAAACTTTGCCCACAGGCCACGATTCCATTTCTGATGGCTACACACATATTCATTTCGCCTTCCCAGATATCACACCTGAGCTTACTGTGGATGTGAGCAAGGTCCAAGACCAATTTGACGGATTCAAGAAACTTGATTTCAAGGCCAAGAAGATTGTTTCGTTTGGTGGCTGGGCCTTTAGCAATGACTCACCAACCTATGCCATCTTCCGCATCATGGTGTCCACGGAGGTGAACCGTCAAAAGGCGGCGCGAAATTTGATTCGTTTCATGAATGATAATGGCCTGGACGGTCTTGATTTCGATTGGGAATATCCTGGTGTAAGTTTGAAAACAACCCCCCTCCGCGCTCCTCAATCACTGGAAATAGATTATCTAAACTAACTCGATGCGTGTCCAGGCCACAGACATTAATGGAACACCAGGTGGTACCCCCGACGAGGGCGAAAACTACTTCCAATTCTTGAAGACAGTCCGCAACTCCATGCCCAAGGGTAAGAGCTTGTCCATTGCTGCGCCCAGCTCGTTCTGGTACCTCCGAAACTTCCCCATCAAGGGCATGTCGGAGATTCTCGACTACATCATCTACATGACATACGATCTTCACGGTCAGTGGGATGCAGGCAACAAATGGGCGAGCCCGGGTTGTCCGACCGGCAATTGTCTCCGTCATCATGTCAATGAGACCGAGGTCAATCTGTCACTATCTCTCATTACCAAAGCCGGCGTCCCATCTCACAAAGTCGTCGTCGGCATGCCGCTATACGGCCGAAGTTTCAAAATGGCAAAGAAGGGCTGCATAGGCCCTGAATGTTTGTTCCTAGGCGACATGTTGAATTCACAGGCAGCCAAGGGAGACTGCACTAATACAGCTGGCTACATCAGCAACGTTGAAATCCGCGGAATTCAAAACAGCAACAGCAATCCCGACCTGTATGGTTCGCGCTCCGTTAAAGAATATGTAGATGAAGGCGACATCATTGTCTATGATGATGACGAGTGGGTGTCCTGGCTCAAGCCTAACAACTACATTTCTCGTCGGGCCGAGTATTTTGACGGCAACTTTGGTGGCACGTCGGATTGGGCCATTGATCTCAATTTTGAATTTGAAAATGGCGGAAAGGGCAATAAACATGACCCAATAGTTGGCAAAGAGGAGGGCGCTTGCGAGTTCACTCGCACTTTCAAGGACCTCGACGATCTGAAGAAGAACATGGATGGCATGAGTTTGTTCTGTCGGCAAGTCCACTCATTGGAGGTCTTGGACAAGCTGCTGTCCGAGCTCTACGATGAGTACAAGCGAGTCGATAACGGTTACGATATCAAGTTCGATGCGTATACTCGATACATTGATCGCATCACGCCCTACGCATTGGAACAGTACATGCCCAAGGGACTTGAATGTAAGTTCCAACAAGTAAGCCATACAGAACGAACAATTTATTAACAGAAGCTAGTTTTCGACTGCACACGAGACCCCGAAGTCATGCTTAAAGAAACGAAACACTGCCTGGACTTCACCGAAGAAGAACTCTATCAAGGCTCATTCGACATGACAATAAAACTACGAGATCGTGAGGGTTACTTCACCGGTCTCCTGAAGGAAACGGGCATCATTGAGGAGTGGATCAACTTCAATGGTCACAGACGAGAGATTGGATACTGCAGCGTCGAAGGCGTACAACTTTGTCCGCCAGACACAGGTGTGCGTGATTGGTTCGGGCTTCCACAAAAGAACGACAAGATTGAAATTGCCGATCCCAAAGACATTGTCACCCAAGGTCTAGGCAACATTGACGAGATCAGAATGAACATCCGCACCACCAAACTGGAGATTATGCTTGGAATGTGGGATGGCCCGGTCGATGATGTGCTCCAAGTTCTCTCGGTGCCCGTGTTCATGCTTGGTGAGGCGGTGGAGGGCATGAAGGAGGCTAAGGAATTGGGCGAGGAACAAGAGGAGTGGGAGGAGGAACAAGCGCGCAACAAGGCCAAGCAACTCATTCTCACCATTGTGGGCGCCGTTCTTTTCGTCGTGCCTTTCGTCGGCGAAATTGGCGCCGTACTCGCCGGCGCTGCAACTCTCGCCCGAGTCGCCCTCATTGCTGGAGAAACCGCCAATCTCGCCTTTGGCATCTACGGCATGGTTGACGATCCAGACTCTGCATTGATGGGTGTGTTGGGCATGATGTTTGGACTCGGCGGATTCACAAGAGTGGGGAGGAATCCAAAGGGTTTCAGGGACATGGCTGCTAAGAGGGCCGACTTGCGAACGAACGGTGGAGTGAGCAAGATTGGAGGCAATTTCCAGAAGAGGGATGATACCCTTCAGGACATTGTTGCGTTCTGTCGGCGGTAGGGGTGATGCTTTGATGGCTCTGATGCAGTTGGTGATCCCTGCCCATCCGCCTAGGATTTTCTCGGTGTTGATTAGGAACCAGGTGGCATGGTGGACCATTTGCATACTTAGCAAAAGTTAAAAGGAAGAACTATCTCCAAATGTCATCATTTTTTTCCCTTTTCTTCATGTTTCTTCTCGTTAGGCCTGCGTTATGA
This sequence comes from Graphium sp. VPRI43844, assembly GCA_019925285.1. NCBI lineage: Eukaryota > Fungi > Ascomycota > Sordariomycetes > Microascales > Graphiaceae > Graphium > Graphium sp. VPRI43844. Next base: position 3,640 of record JADHKT010000065.1, read on the forward strand.
TTTAACAGATGTGCCGCCCCAGCCAAACTCCCACCTGACAATGTCTTCAACCTGGGTCGGCCCGCGAAGGACCTTACCAGAGGTTGGGCGAAAGTCTAGAGTGATGAGAGGTGATGAGAGGGTAAACCCCCAACAGTGAGCGGAAAAAAGAGTCAAAACGTGGTTGCGAGTTTCCCACAACCCACTCTGACCCACCATGTTAACTCCTAATAACCTAATAACGGAGGAGGGATACACGGCCCCCCCAAAAAGATTCGCGCACCCCTACCCACCTGCAAGTTCCAACAATGCAAGCTGTTCCTCAACAGACCAACTTTCCAGGATCTCAATTACACAGAATAATGGCTTCAATGCCCACAACATTGAATCCTATAACCCATTTCCACCGCAATTCTCTTCTCAACAACCAATACAACCTGGCCGGTTTGAAGGCCAATTTTCTGGTCGTGCTAGGGGTCAATTTGCAGTTCCAGCAAGCCAATATGGGAACCAATATCAGGGTATTTCTAATTTGAATGGAGGATATCTAAAATCAAATGGGAGGTATGATAGTGGAAACGAGGGTGATCATATTGCTGAAGAAGATTTTATTCCAGCTACACAGTTATAGCAATTGACTCTATATTTTCCTACTTATGATGTTTGGCAGAACTCGAATATTAGGGTGTGCGCGAATCTTTTTGGGGGGCCGTGTATCACTCCTCCTAATAACGGCGGTCCAGTGCCGCCGCCAAGCGGTTTTGATGGATCCTCGACCGGGCGGCTGGTTAGCGGGCTCCGTAGGTATTTGTTGTCGTGGTCTGTCCCAAATTGTTTCCTACCTTTTCAAAAGGACCACCTCATCCAAACGGTGGAATACCATTTTTTTTCTTTAATATTACAACCTCTTCTATATATTATTTACACAAGATTTATTGATCTCAAGTTTCCCAGAGAGGTTGCTCGCATAGAGGTTGCGAGCTCACAGAGAAACCCACGAGCATGGGTTTCTTCGCCTAAGAACAGAACAACAACAAAAGAAACAGCGCCCGAAATCCTTAATCGATACCCTAAGCTCTAGTGACCAAGCGACATTAGAGCGCTGTGGCTTCACCCTTTATGCTATCGTGTATCGCCTCTCTGCTAAATGGTATTCTTAGGGCCTATATAAAAAAGCGTGTATGTACACACATGTGTGGTATTAGTGTCCACCGTCCCACTACCACACATTTATTTCTTTTCCGTAGGCGGCGCCAAAAATGTGTGGTGGTCCCCACCCAAAATGTGTGTTGTTTTTCATCATATTATTTTCTCGACCAGATGACCCTTTAGACATCTGATTCAAGTCTCTAACACTTACTATGGCCTCTCTTTGTAGGATGCACAAACTTTGAAGGTTGGGTTGTCTCAAAAGTTGCGATATGGTACTTATCTTATTACGGAAATTACGAGGGGGATATGGGTTGTTGTACCTAGTAGCTGGTTGCCACAGCATGCCTCCAATACTTCAGGGGCGCATAGCGCTATCATACAGCGACTAACAGCACTTTGCAGCCCGAGAATGCAGGACCCCCTCCGGGGCCCATAGCGACTTCCTAGAGCGCCCAACAGCGATATGATATAGCGTCTTACCGCGCCTCGCCGGCTTAAAATACAAGGTGATATAGCGCCCCATAGCCTTGTAATACAGCGTCTCCTAGCGATCCAATACAGCGGCTGACAACGGGCCGTAGCTTGCCAGCACTATCATACAGCGCCTTACTAACTTTGAAATACAGAGACTCCTCCTTACACAGCAAGATTCATGGGTGGTTGAAACCTGCTCCGTGTTTCCCCAAAGACCTTTTTTTCCCATTCCTTTACAGTAGGCTACAACGCTTTTGGCGATTTCGGAAGATTACTTGGCACCATCAGCGGCCAACGATACAACTAAAACCAGTTAAACATTCGTACTTGTTTCAAAGTAAGCTAATCTGTGGCATACATAGTGATAGCAAACGGGCTAGGGACCGTTGACACGCTGTCTCGTCATGATACCGAGACGTGCATGCCACCCCAGAGAGGCAAGAGATAAATAATGCACACTGGAAATAAACAAAATCTGTGATCGGATACTCGAACAATGTTGTCACGGTTATGCCAAATTAGCTGGTCATTGTCATCGATCCCTGACCGGGAAGCGATTCGAGCCCTAGATCATCAAATCAGTCAAAGCTTTTCATAATGAACACTTCATCAAAAACTTACATCCAAGTGTCTCTTCACCAACCATATCGGGCACAGAGCACTGGTTAGCAACAGACATAGGCTGCTTCTGAATGGAACCGCAGCCATCGTAGAAGCACTCCGACTTGTCCATAGCACGCTGGAGAGCATCGCCCTTCCACCCAAAGAGGTAGTCAGCGTGCGTGCCGTAGGCGTTTCCATCGAAGCTCCAGTGGAAGGGGTTTGGGCTTCCTGCGGGCCAGAGGTGGTTGAAGACGCTTGTGTCCCAGACGGTTTCGAAGGCGACTTGTGGGACTCTGACGGGATGAGACGCTGGGCATCGGGGTGCGTTGGTGAAACCTTCGGAGACGACGGTGTTGAACATGTGGGACTGGTGGTCGGGGCTGTCGAGGTTCTTGCCATCCCAGCATCTGTGCCAATGTTAGTGCATGGCATTCAACTATTAACTCAACCAGGTAACAGGTTGTACTGACGGTGGGAAGTGGTGAGTGGTAAAGATCCCGCCAGAGCACGGCTGGTTAGGCATATCGGCCGTGATTTGGCCTCGGTTCATGCCAGTCATGCATTGGTAGCTCAAGCCAGGTTGGACTCGAGACTTGACACCAGGGTTGCCAACAACCATGCGGAAGCCCTAACGAGAAATGGATATTAGACCGCTAAACTTTAGATTCGTTATGGAGAAACTCACCGGCGGGAATGCTTTGATGGGCTGCTGTGCCAAGTTATCCTTCCCAAGATCAAACTGAGTGTAATAAACAGTCAATCCACCCTGGGCACCCTGCGACCCTCCCAACAAGGGCTGCACAGGGATGACAGGAACACGATGGTACGACCCGTTGTTCGGATCCTTGAAGTACAAGGTGGCAGTCCAATAGTTCGAAAAGTCCTCAGCCATCTGACACGTGGTGCAAGTAGCCCGTGCACCAACGTCGCCCTCCATAGTAGCGTTGAAGGCATTTCCACCCACGATATGATGGACGTGAGCAGAGGGGTTACTACCCGGCTCGCCAGCAGGGTCGAGACGCTGGAATGTCAATGTCGAACAAGGGAAGCGAAGGCCTGCCTCGACGAGGGCTGCGACCGAGAGGAGAAGTGCAGATACTGGCTTCATTGTGATCACCGAATCGGTTTCTTGTCTTAAGATTCTGTGCGTTTCGAGAGTGTCGGATGGCGGAGCAGGAAAGAAGCAAATCTAAGGTTCGGTGTCCCGGTACACTCGGACTTTTTATAAGCATGGGTCCAAGCTTACTATCCCTTGTGTAGATCAGAGTATGAGCGAGAAGAAAGCAGGAATCTTGGTAGAAGGGGCAACACTTTTGCTTGTTTCTGTTAAGGTTGGACGATTATCGCTATTACCACTATAGCGGATTCCCGGAAAATATGCCTGTTAATATACTCTTCCAAAGTGATCGAGTTACCCGCTTCTTGTCACAAGTGCCGAGACTACTGGATGTCTGATTGAGATTTAGCCTAGACCATCGATGTTGCGTAAGCTACTGACTGTCAAATCATGGAGATATCTGGGATGCACAGTTGGAACAGTCTTTTTTTTTCCTGATTGGATTCTATAATACTGGTCAATATAACTACAACAGTTAGGCGTAGTCTCCGGAGAAATGTTGATATTAATATGATGTTGCGATATATCACGCCTGTACTATCAGGGCCGCTGATATCGGAAACAGCCAATGCATCTTGAAAGGTGTGCGTCATACCAAACTTTTCATATTGCAGGTAATTGAAATACTTGCCAACACTCGAAAACAAGATGGTGATCTAAGAGAACAGGCAAAGAGGAATGGCAACCTCTAATCTTCAGATAAATTGTTCCACAGCAGCCATTACACATTTTTTGTTTATCCGCCTCTCGTCATTTGAGAGGGGTTGCCATCCTTCAAACACGATGACACCTCTATTATAGCACGTCCTGTTACATGGGCTTCAATTGGCTTGTACAAAAGAACTGCACTATTCAATTGGGCACTTCACATACCTTTGAGACAAGAAGACTTCCTTTGGCACTTATTGGCATTCTCGCCTGCGGAAAAATTCTATGATGGCGGCTTTTCACAGACGAGCCAGAATCGCCCCCTTCCTTGCCCTCGATGCCTAACAGACAAGTTCATAGGAATACTTGGACAAGCAGCTAGTTAATATCAAGAGGGAAGTTTCTCCTTCTTTCTTTTTCTTTTTGTTTCTCAATCTTATTGAGAAGAATGTGGGGAGAATGCCAGGCCATTTGGAAAAGGAATGACTCGTGATCTGGGCATTTTCTACATTCCTCGGAATTCTTTTGTCAAGATGAAATCAAACGTAATAAAAATCAGCTGCGTAAAGTCACATATATTGCGAACCTTGAAATTGATGGACATAATGATGCAATTCGACTCGGAGGTCATGGTTCACGATGTCCATTTTGGTGGTATCGTCTTGTAAATATTAATCCACTGACTGGACATATAATTTGTATTCTAGTGCCTAGAAAGGCGGTGGCATTAGGCGCTTGTATCGAGCGCTCATCCTCCTCGAGTCTTTCCCCCCCCACCATTCCAGTTGGCAACAGAAATGGAATGGATCCGGAGTCGGGATTCCCAACGGTAACCTAGACCTAGGCCACCCAATGCAGTCACCCTCCGCCCAGGTAGACGCCGTACACCTTGCACAGTCGGCCCCGCGCCCCTCGTACCCTTCTTTCCAGGGTCCAGTCAGTGGGTAACCCCTGCGGACCAAGAGTCGAAGCAAGTCGGGCGGTCCTCCGGCGCATGCTTCACGGAAGAGATTGGACATCCAAATAGCCATGTTGAATGAAGGCGCAAGAGCCTCGTTCCATCGAGGGAGATGCTCGGACTCGACGATCCAGGTCAGGAACTCGAGTCTCCGGAGTTCAACCGCTACAAGAGCGATCTTAAACCATTGGAACTCGGTAAGGCGGATCCCGGCATCGATGAGAATCTTTCCTACTTCCACCGATCCGCAGACAGCAGCCGAGAACATGGAGTTCTCATTGGAAGGTCGGGGCCTGTTAAAATGCAGGTGGATCGACTTGAATGGACGTGGGTACCACCCGAGCACCTTCTCTTGGAGGGTTCGAGGACCGCGTATTTCCGTTATGCCCCCGGCATGCAATCCTTTCTCAAGAAGGAAGCGCAGAATAGACGGCTGTCCCGCCCTCGCAGCAATACTGACCAATGTGGTGCAACAGTCGAACGTCCAGCGGAGATCCCACTCTTCGGCCCTGATGAAGAGAGAGCGAACTATGTCTTCGTGACCGTGTGCGCAGGCCTCACGAAGTCCCTCATGCACTAGTATTGGGAGCTCATGGTGAGCACGAAGGGCCAGAAGGAAGTTGTAGGTCTCGCAGTCGTTTAATCGAATGGCCTCCACCATGTTAAGTTGACGTTGGCCAGGTGCGGACACTCCGAAGCTGAGCTTGCTAAGTTCCCGCACCATGGTGATATTTCCTGCTCGGACAGCGATGCTTACGAGATTTGTACTCTCAGTGGATGCGGTCATCCCTTGGCTGGCGAAGAGTTGACGAAAGAGAAGTGTGCGTCCCGATGCTACAAGCACCTCCCAGACTGTTCCAAAGATTGGCGATGAATGCTGGGTTGAGTCGGTGAAAAGAGCTCTAGGAAGCTCTGTCAAATCAGCCACTTGGCCAAGCAAGATCCGAGCAAGCGCGACATGATGTTCCAAGGTGGGGTTTGATGCTTTCAAAAAGCCAGTGGCCAGCTTCCTAAAGGCATAGATGGCTAACACGGCAGGTGACTTTGTGCACTTGTAAAGGGTCTTTGGCCAAAAACCCGGTTGGAGATTATCTACAAAGCGCCGAATCAACATTCTCATTGCCTCTGGACGAGAGAGACTTTTATCTGTGCGCGCACTCGCCGTCTCGTCGAGGATCATGTCGAGAAGGTAGTTCATCAAGTCGGATATGCAGACGAAAGCACCACCCACATTCGAAAATCCAAAATTATGCAGCAAGACGCGCTGCAGAAAGGCGGTTTCGCTTTTCACGATGGACTCATGTGAAACATGTTGATGCCAGGGCATGTATCCATAACGAGTGAACTCTTGCAACTCTTCAATGTTCGATACGTTAATTGCAGATAGAGCCCTCAGAATCTCAACATCAAAAGTACCTTTATTAGATCACATTAGTTTGTTGATCGTGGGGACTGCTATCATAGTAGGCATGTTATGGCTATGGGAGACGATGCAATGGTATACGCTTTGGGGTCAATTGCTCCCAGAGACAAGCAACACTTACGATTTACAAGTCGTTTTGGTAGAACATCCCCTATCCAGACCTCCTCCACAACTGATGAGAATATCATGCCGAGGATTTCAGGTGGGAATACACGAAAAGGAGACTGAGGTATGGTGTCAGAGGATTGACGTGTTTGGTCCATCCCAACAGTTCTACGGAAGCAGTGGAAAAAGGAATGCCTGTTTGCAGCATTCAGGGGGAAATATATTGTACGAGCAGGTTATATGGAAGTCGAGGGAGGAATTTGGAGACCACAAGGACTTGGTGCGCTGTAAGGGCAATCTCCTGATTCAGTTGTGTTGAGGCAAGTTTACAGGGAGGGAAACGAGGGGTAATGTAATGGACCAAACTGACACGGGCTGTGAAGTTGCAGCTTCTAAAAATAGATACGTTGAAATACCACCCGCCTTCTAACAATCTCTAACAATCTTCATGTACGGAGTACAAGAATGATACTGAGCACGGAAGCAGGTCCCTGCACCACATTGAGCCACCTGATGTGCCACTAAATACAGTGGGTACGGACTCCCAAGGATGAAGATTTCAGGGGAAGGACCTCATTCTTTTCTTTTCATTCATTCTAGATATGGCATCCTCAATATTTTAGGTCAGAGGATGCGGTTCCTTCTTGGATGTTGTCAGGACTCCCTTCTCGTTTTTATCGACAAGGATGATGGGATATGTACGAGCCACGTAGCCTGGAGCATGGGAGCTGTTTGGAGACACTACTTGTTACCACGATACTGGGTGAGTCGACTTGCTTTTGAGAAGATCAGGTTAAGCAAGAAAGGAACATTGCATCACGACGGATGACGGGGTTGTTATAATCCGGCTCAAAAAAGGGTTCTTCTAGCAAGATTGTCAAATTTACCGTGCCACCTCTTGGAAATAAATGCCTGTCAACTTGAACGTGGTTTTTTTTTAAAAAAAAAAATGTTTTCTGAATGCTGAGAGATGTGATCGTGGTTGAGTGGTGGTATTGCCAGTTGTCAGCGGCTGGTAACCGTGAGCATCCGGCGCGCCGAGATTCTGCTGAGATAAGATAAGGAAATACGAGTGAAACGAACTTCCCCGCTGGCTGATTTACGGAGTAGTGTGTCACAAACAACTGTCTCAGTACGATCGCCTTTCATTTCGCAAAGCCCATCAATTTAGACCTGCAGATATGGCGGGGCATAAACATGCATTCAAGACATGGGCTGCCACCATTGCCACACTTTCCCTTGGCACCCAAGTCCTCGCAAGCGCTGATCACGCGACCTTCAACTGGTCAGCAATCATTCCAACCCCAGACCTTCAATATCACCCGTGCTACGACGGGCACAAATGTGCGCGCCTTGAAGTACCACTGGACTGGCTCCTCCCAACGGAGAATCCCGCAAAGGTAGCCGTTGCAATCGTGACCCGGCCCGCACACGTACCCGAAGGCGACCCTCGCCATGGCGGAACAATCCTCCTGAACCCGGGCGGGCCGGGAGGCTCTGGCGTGAAACTCCTGTTAGGGAGAGGCGAGTATCTTCAACGCGTAGTAGACACAGATGACCGACAATATGAACTTCTGGGGTTCGATCCGCGAGGCATTGGGTTTACGACGCCGAATGCCGATTGCTTTTCCAGCGAATTGGCTCGTGCCACGCTCCTTCTGCAACTCCAAGGCCTAGGCCCTCCATTCCGAAACATTGATTCTCTGCAAAGGAATCTCGCCTTTCGAGATGCCATCGGTATGATTTGCTCTGAAAAGGAGGAAGAAATTCTAGGATATGTGGGAACGGCGAGCGTGGCACGGGACATGCTGGAAATTGTCGAGAGAATCGAGGAGCTTCGCGAAAAGACAATCCGTGATTCCCGTGATTCGACACACGCTTCAGGGCAAATTCCGCTCGTCGATGACGAAACCCACCCTAGCAAAAAGGAGACAGCGCGTCTACAGTATATTGGCTTCTCGTATGGCACTTTGCTCGGTAACACTTTTGCCTCCATGTTTCCCTCGAGGGTTGGCCGTATGATTCTTGATGGTGTTGTTGACGCATACGACTACTACAGAGGGGTGAGTGATCTAGCATCTCGGATGAAACACTTCTCGATACCAACTGACATATCTTCCAGCAATGGAGAACAAACCTTGGAGATGCGGACTTCATCATCGATGAGATTCTTGAAGCGTGTTTCGACGCCAGGGACGAATGTCCCCTGCGACTGCCCACCGATAAATCCTGGAAGTCTATCCGATCACGCATTAATAACTATCTCGCCGAAGCCGATGAATCTCCCATCCCGTCTCTCTTGCATGGAACAGCCAGCGTCATCTCTGGCGACAATATTCGCTCCCACTTGATTACCCAGTGCTACAGCCCCATGCGAAACTACAAAGAAAGTGCCGAGTCTCTAGCCCAGATTCTCAACGGCAACTTTACGAACCTCAATCCTTACATTGCTCCTTACGACCTTGTACCCATGTGTCCTATAAATGGCAAGGCACCTCCTGCTTCGGCTGGCTTAGATGCCCGGGAGAGCGTTGTTTGTCTAGATAGCGAGGACCGTCATGAGAAGGACCTCGAATACTGGAAGAAGCAGGTTCTGTTCCTCGGAAATCAATCTGACATATTTGGTACCTTTTGGGCTGAGATTCCTCTTCCATGTGCTGGTTGGCGTATCAGGCCAAAATACTACTTTAACGGCCCGTTCGTGACTCCGCCAGCCAACCCTCAGGATAGTGAAGCTCCTGCAGCACCCCTCTTATTCCTCAGTTCCCGTCTAGATCCCGTCACACCCCTCGCCAACGCATACAAAATGTCAGCTGGCCATCCGGGGTCAAGCGTCGTGATGCAAGACTCACTCGGACACTGTGCCCTCCCTACCACGTGGAGTGACTGCACTGTGGGAATCGTGCGTAAGTTTTTGGACACGGGAGAAGTACCAAAGAATGGCACGGTTTGCAAGGCGCAGTGTTCGCCGTGGGGGGATAATCCACCCGACAAGTGTGGCGATGGGCGTTTCTTTGTTGCCGGTCTTGGCGAGACTCATCCTTCCACACTCGACAGGCGTCAATTTCCGTTGCAGCCAGATTTCATGTGAGTCCAAGTTGGCAAGCACAATTATTTTGGGGAGCGTAGCAACCTGTTTAGTTACTTCTGTCTTTATTTCTTTTCTTCGTGTTCGATTACCGGCGATTGCATGTACTCACACCTCAAAAGCTTCATGAACCATTGTGAAGCCCTTGAACCAGATAGAGCCAGGCTATTCTAGAACGGTTTAATATCAGTGTTAGTTTACAATCACACCTTTTGAAGAGAAAGTTGAGCGGCACCAAGATTATCGTCGGTCCTTGGCATTCCTATACACATCCGCTACTGGGGCTTTTCAAACCTATCTTTTGACGAAACAAGTGTGCTTCACGACTCTGCTGCTGGCACAAATACAAGTCAATCCGAACAACAGTATTAATAGTGATTGCTTGTATATTATGGCACAAAGTATTGTCATACTGATCACATCGTATCTGTTAATCTCTTACAGTTGAGTCCTGCCAAAAAGAAACCCCTGGCTTAAGCAATGCTACGCTTCTTTTTCTTGCTGCAGGTCGCCACACCACCACCCTGCGTGTCCGTCGTGTACAACACACCCCGACCATTCGTACCAACATACACAACGCCTCCACTGTTCGCACTGCCAGCAAGTCGGCAGCCATTAATGGCGCCAAAAGTCTGCTTGTCGCCCTGGATATCGCGCCACGTCTTGCCAAGATCAGCACTCGCGTACAATCTCGGACCCTGCGCTCCAGTTCCAAAGGCGTACAATGCCCAAGACTTTCCGTCGATTGCCAATCCGAGCGCGATTTGATAAACGTTGGTCACGGTGCTGGACGTTAGGGTGAAAGAGGCACCGTGGTTTGTGCTGCGGTAAACTCCTGCGTTTGTCGACAAGTAAAGTTCACCCGCAACAGTAGGGTGAACAGCAATGTCACGAATAGAGTCCACGCCACTGAGAGTAATCTGTGTAAAGGTTGCAGCGGCATCACTCGAAACATAGAATGTGCTTCCAGACGCAGCGTAAAAGTATTTGCCATCAACCTTGTCCGAAGCAATGACACTTCCAGAAGGCAACGTGGAAATGGTGGTAAACGATCCCGAATTCTGCGATCGAACAACGCCCTGTGTCGATGTCGACCAAACAATAGTCTGCGTATCCGCAGAAATGGCGGCTGATCCGCCATACATCGACGTAGTAGCCCCATAATGCAAATACCATGTCACGCCACCATCGTTGGAGACAGCTAACTGTTGGCTCCCGGCGGAATTTCCCGTGCGAATGACGGTGTCAGGGTTACCGCCAGCGAAGTCCACCGATGTAGAAGTCGTAAACATGGGTCCATCCCACGCTGTTTGAGGTGAAGTGCCAAGGTCATTTACCGTGCCGAACGTGAAACCAGAGTCGTCGCCGACAGCAACAAGAAGTTCGCTGCCGCCAGGAGCAGACTTTAAGTCCAGGACACTCATCTCCTCAATTCCCGAAGCAAGACTCTCAATGTTAACGAGGCTGCCACTATCCCAGTTTGTAAGATCGTGGCCACCGAAAACCGTCAATCCAGTACCGTATAGCCAATGGTTGCTGTCAAAGGGGTCGATCTCGAGAGATTCAATCATCCATCCAAGACGCTTGCTGTCCACCTCCAAAAAGTCCGTGTTGATCCACGGGGCCTTTGGTGTCGAAATGGCGTAGCTGAATGCCATGTTGCCGTCTGAACCCCATTTCCAAATTCGCGACCATGTGGCGCCGGAATCTGTCGAGCGGAAAAGTTGGGCGTCGGGCCACCAGGAGTTCAAACTTGCGACGACGAGAGTACCTGGCTTTTTCATGTCGAGACCTAGGCCTCCGAAGCCGAAGTAAAGATCGCTTCCGGAGAGGGGAGTGATGTCTTTCCATACCTTGGTGGTGAGGTCGTATCTGTAGACTGCGCCTTTCGAGCCGTCGTAGGGGCCTGTTCCGTCACTGTATGTGAGGTAGAGGGCTTTCTCATCGGGTTGGAGTTTGCATTTGTGGGGGAAGTATGTTCCTGGTTGTCCGGCGACTGCAGACCAGGTTGCACCGGCGTCTTCTGATACGTAGACGGAGGCGGTTATGTTGTCGGCTGTTCCGACGAAGATGCGGGATGTTGCGCCGGAGACGAGGGATGATGTCGAGTCAAAGGTTACAAAGGTGAGACCTTGGATATCTCCGTTGTATCCGCCGACATCACTGGGGTCGGGGATGAATGTTCCCGTAGCAGTGAAGCTGGTGACTTGATTGAATGTTACACCGCCGTCGGTACTCTTCCAGAGACCCTTGCCGCTTCGGGCGCCAAAGTAGATGATGTTGCCATTGTTGGGGTCAACGGCAAGTCGCTCGCCTGTGCCTCGGCCAGGCATGTTTCCGCCGAACTTGAAGGGGAGGGCTGTGATAGACCATGTCTCGCCTCGATCGCTGCTTCGAATAATGGATCCTGGATTCGGGTCCCTGTGTGAAACATTGAATGTCAACAGAAATGAGGTTGTCAAGTGAGAGTGTCAACTTACCAGTCATTAGTGTACATGCCAACCGCAGCGTACACTTTATTGGAATTCTGTGCGTCAAGAGCAACAGCGTCAATGCCCCACCGATCCCTACAATTCCCGCCAGTGTTAACGAAATCTCATACCACACGAGCCTTCCTTCATCCAAATACTGACCAATTGCTGTTATCAGCGATGGTATCCGTAACAGCAGTCCACGAATCATCCGAATTCAAACGATAAAGCCCGCCGATATCCGTCCGAGCATATGCAACGCCCGAAGTCTTAGGATGGAACACAATGCCCGGCACGAAGCCTCCACCACCGCCTATCCGGGCATTTTGCCAGGTAAGCGCGGCGCCGACCTTGACAAGCGCTGAGAAGAAAAGAGCTGAAGCACGCATTATTTCAAACCTTTACACACTTGGATGCGTGAAGACCCAAAAACGAAAAAAAAAAACAAAAAGGGAAGAGAGGGTTTCGTCACATCATATATTCATCAAGTCCCAACCCAAAGAAGACATCATCTTGGTTTCCCCGTTAATTCGCATTCCACTTTATTTGCCTGCAACATCAAACGAACTCACACCCCGGTTGCACCGCATTTTCCCCACGATCGAAATTGCTCTTCCCCCACAGTGGAAATGAACAACGGTCCCTTTAGCCCCGTCGTTGCCAATCTCGGTACTTGGACCTCCCGCTCCGGGACCAATTTGGGAACAGTGGATGCCAGCCAAGCACTATATAGTTGATGAATTGGGCAGTCTCCAGGAACAGGATTACGGGACGACGGGAGTGGAAAGAATTGATTGTATGCATGCAATTTGTGAGTTCCACGGCTCTGGATCCCTTGCATTCCGTAATGCAGGGGTTAGCGTTGATTTTTGGGGTTGTAATGGAATTGTGGGTGATATGAAGTTTGGAGGGTCTTGTTCCGTTCGTGTAGTACTCCGTATGATCCGTTCGACTGTTCTCGGTCTATGGGTATAGTGCGTTGCGTTAAGGGAGACTGATTGACGTATTCTTTTGGTTAAATGAGCGCATTGGAAGACAATACATTGTCTTCTCAGAAGCAGTGCTATCACACACCACACGACATCTAGATCCAAACCACCCTTTACTGCCCTGTGTCTGTAGTTGGGTTGATTAGTAGGGCGCATCGATTCTGTAATATAGGCAATTTATTAAACTGCAATATTCTACCAGAATCCATAAGTGCATCATCAATCGCTGTTTCTCTAGGTATCCTCTAATTCGTGTGTAATCATGATTATTGCTTAAGGGAATGTATGTAATAATTTCAAACCGAAAGAGAAAAAAAGTAGGCAACAGGTTGGACAATTACCAGCTGAACAGACCCTTGGCCCGATTAAACCCTCCTCTTAGCTGTGTATCGGGCTTGACAACCTTGCCCTGGAGGACCGTATATTTTACGATATTCTCACAGTCCTCCGGCTTGACTCTCGCAATCCAGATACACTCGCTTGCACCGACTGATACACTATTCTCGTCGTCTGTCGATGCAACCACCCGCGGAACCAACTCCTCCCCGGACGTGGCCCGCGAAACGTTGTCGAGGCCAAATGCATCGGGGCGCCGGTATATCATCATGTTGGCGGAATACTTGTGGCCGCCGACATGGGAAATGAAGTAAATTCCCACGCCACCGGGCCTCTCATCATCCAGGTCCCGATACAGGCCTAGAGGCCGGAGATGCCGCTCGAGTTCACGGCGAAGGAGAGGTGCACTTTGTCCGCATCGAACGTCACGTGTACGCTGGGAACATAGAAGGATAAGAACGCGGTGAGGACAGTCCCGCCATGTGAGGGGCGAGGGACTATCGATGGTCTTGGGTAGAGTGAACTTTTCGAGGGGCGACGATGTTGTGGGGCTCTTTTCAACAAATTCTGCGATCATGGTGGGAACGGAGGCTGGCGTGACGTTGTCAATCATGACAAAGGCCGGGAGGAGAAGGACTGTGGTGGGGTCTTCGTAGTCACTGGTCCCGCTCGGGGTCGGTATATTTGACGCCGTGAGCTTCATTTTCTACAGGCCATTCTGTTAGCTTCTGCCCATGACGTTACTCTAGATGCCAGGCGGATCATACAGTCTGCACTACGGGGCTTTAAACGCAAGAAAAACACACTTACGCCGTTCTTAGGTTTGGGGGCCTTCTCGATGGCCTCCATCACACTCCCCTTCTCATCTGCGACATCGCGAACCCAATCGGTCTTGCCCGTCGCCACAAGCACATGAGTGCTCCATTCCGTCACATGGCCATAGAGCAGATCAGCCGTGTCGATCTTGAAGGTTCTGGGGTACTTGATGGTGCATGATTCACAGTCGTGTTCACAGGCCTCACCATCCACGGAGGGTTGGGTGCGAGGGAAAATATCATCTATCGGGGCGGGGCCTGCGCTGGGCGTCTCACGCGCCGAGGGTACCATGCTCTTAAGGGACGTGGTTATCCGTTGCTTGAAGGGCATGGCGGCGGGAGATCGGGAAGCCATCTCCAGGGTATGTGGGTTGTGTTCGGATTGTGTCCAGGCCCTCAAAAGACGTAATCCTTTCGAAAGAGGAAAAGTTGCGACGAGGGTGTTTGGTGTGGGGTTGCAGGCCATCAACGTGCATGCATGGGTGCGTGCATGCGAGGCCCGTTTGAGGAGGACAGAAGTCCGAGGACTGTTTTGAGACGAAGGTCCGATGAGATGTAAAGAGGATGAGAGGACGGGGGAAGAAGGGAAATAATTAAAGGTTAGGTAACAGAGAGATTACCAATCCTTGGCCAGACGACGAGGATTTGGGGCAGTTCGTCAAAGTGGTGGCTAAGTGCGAAGGCGGTGACGGATGGCGACTTTGAAACACGATTCTCAGATCAGCTTTTTTTTTTGTGGTTTTTGGGAACTCTTTGCCTCTGTACCTTTGTGAATATGTGGAGAAAGAAGGGGAAACAGAATCATCAGATATTAAAACTCCACTACGGAGTACTAGGTGTGTCATTAAAAGACACTTGGCGGACCCCTAAATTATCTACTCCGTGTTGATTTTTATTCACTGCGGGATAATACTCCGTAATTAGGGCTTTGAGGAAAAGCGGAAAAGCAGAGGGAGGGGCAGAGTCGCCCTTTTTGGAGGATGGTGTCATGAACCCGCACGCACTCACTGTCGGCCAAATGCGCTGAAGAACGGAGATATCGGGACCGATGACAGGTGGCCACCTGCCAACCAATTTTTAAAGACCCAATTAAATTCGGCATTTGGCATTTCCCTTTGGTTCTTCATGGGCCAGGCCATGGCAACTCGAAAAAAAAAAAAACCAATAAACAAGAGTATTTTGTATTTTATTCTTCTGTGCACTTGCCCCAGCTGGAAGAAACAATTTTCCAGCATCCTGGAAACTTGAACGACACTTGCACACTGTCGTGCAATATCTCTTTTGCCCCCTCGACGGCGAATTGCGTCTTTCGGGCTTTTCGGTGATTGCGGATGTTTCCGAAGCCATGGCGACTAGCCAGCCAGATAAACGGACGGATAATGAACCCCCCCCCCCCCCCCCCCTCAGCTTGCGTATCGATATGATAAAGAATGCCTTCCGGCTCGTCTCGGCGTCTCTCCATATTGCGTAATTCTTCATGGATATCATCACAATAATTTAAGGTCTAGCGAAGAAGTGGACAAAGCTAATGCTTCTTGAGGAGATACAACAGACCTCTTGATGGGCGGATGTCGACCGGAAGATAATCCAAAGCTAGATGACCGAGACTAGAATTATTGCCTAATCCCCCCAGTGGACCGTGACAAGCGATCACTGTCGGGCCGGGCCGATGTCATGGATGGGATTACGATCGAACCTGGTCCATATTGACCAAGGACCCATGTTTTGCGTGCACCGAGACAGATAGCAATGTTCGATCCATCGCGCCGTCGAGAAGAGAGGGGTGGGTGATACAAGAATGTGAAATTTTGTGCATTTTATACATCCAATGCCGTTCTTTCCTGTTCCTGAGCAGAATAGAATTAATTGTAAAATCATCACATGGCTCGCAATGTCTAGATTCCTTCCTCTTCTATCGTCAAAATTTTCTTCGATGACAGGGCAAAGCCCTACTCCCCCGTTTCTCCCTTTTTGCCTATTGATATCTTCTTGTGTTGCAGTCTGCCTCTCTGATCAGGCTTGATTAAGCCTTGCCCTCGGCAAATGTTCTCATCGCCCAGCGTCGAACGATGCAATTCAAACCGCATAACATCACTCCGTCCTCGGTATCTCAAGACGAAAAATGATTGAGGCGAGATGTTCAAGGAACTCAACACGTCTATTCATATTATTACACTAACCTGCCAGTCAGAGCCTATTTGTCCTGTGGAAACTTTGCTCCATTACTCCTGCGAATCTCGTCCATAATCTCAAGAACACGAAGCGTCTCAGCCCACGGCATGATGTCATTCTCCTTCTTACCGGCTACAACATCGATGGCCACGGCGTCTGCCTCAAAGTAGAATCCCTTTCCGGGCTTCTCGAACTCGTATTTCTTTCCTTCAGGGTTCTCTGGCGTGAAAACAGTGAACGACCTGGGAACTGACGGAGCGATGCCCTCCACAATGATGTGCCCATTGTCGCCCTCTATGCGAAGGAACTCGCTGGTGATTCGGTTATGGGTGTCGCACGTGAGGATTCCCTGGCCTCCGTTGGGATATTGTACAATGATCGATGTCGTAACATCCACACCGTGGAACAAGCTCTGGAGAGCCAATATCTTGGCCTTTTGAGCCTCATTGGCAATTTTATCATCCAGGGTCAATAGGCCCCATGTGAGCGAGTAAATGCCGATATCGAGGAGACTTCCAGCTCCGAGAGCAAGATTTCGAAGACGCGACTCTGGTCCCAGAGTTTCAATCGATTGCTTGGCACCAAAATCGCAAAGGACACGGCGAATGTTTCCGAGAATCTTCTCTTCGTGTAGCAGTGACTGAAGCTTGTGGACAAGTGGGAAGAAACGAGTCCACATGGCTTCCATAATGAAGACACCCTTCGCTTTCGCGGCATCCAAAACCTCTCTTGCCTCATCGCCGTTGATAGTAAAGGGCTTTTCGCAGAGGACGTTTTTACCGTGTGCTATGGCATCGAGGCAATTTTGTTTATGGAAAGCGTGTGGTGTGCCAATGTACACAATATCGACATTGGGGTCTGCGTACAGTTTCTCGTAACTATCATAAACGGTAGGAGATTGTCCAGGAAGGTGCGTAGAAACGAATCCTTGTCCCTTCTCGACCGAAGAGGATCCAATGGCCTGGATGATGTGTTTGGCCCTGGCGTTCTCCCGAGGGATAGTAAGGTCTTGGACAAACCACGAGGAAATGAGACCTGTGCCAATAATGCCCCAGCGGGCTGTGGGTAGTTCGGCCATGATGAAATGCTTATGATTAAGTCTGTGGCTGTGTGTTTGTGTGATGGAAATGCGAGGCGAGTAGACTGACTGGAACTCTAGAGAAAGACAAACTGAAGACCCAGGAAAGTCACCAGCGAAGACACGGGGACATTGATAAATATTTTACGACGGAGCTCTCCATTTGCTAGACCTCTTGGGTACGTTTTCGGGGGTTAGTAAGTGGACTGGACTAGAGGGGGTTTTAGGCCATGGTGGAGAAAAGCTGGAGCTGCAGACCACCACCAACGCGATGGCGCGACTGGCGACTGGAGCCGTCGGGGAGTATCGGTGTGAAAACGTCAAAAGAGTTCGTTGCCATCACTCAGCAAATTCTATGGTCAAATTATTAAAGATGTCAATCCAAACACCACCACCGACCCAGCTGAGCTCTGCGCTTCTCCAGATGTCGATGTCGTACTGGTCGCAGTGCCGACGCATTCCACCTCGAGCACGGCCTCCTCGACCTACAAAATGACAAGTACTGCCTCGTTGAGAAGCTGGCGACGCGCAACTTCCGCGACGTCGACAGGCTCATCGAGACAGAAAAAATGTCCAAAATAAAGGCTTTTGATGGGATTATGCGTCGATTCGCGAGTGCCTTTGTCGACGCCGTGGAGGAAGTCGGTGGTATGCCGAAAATTGTGTACGCTCGCATTCGAGATATCATCGGTCCAAACGCTGTAGCCGTCGAGCAATCTAGTACTTTCCCCAAGAAGTTTACAGATTTCCCGCCGAATACCCAGGGAGACCACGCTTCGCGCGAGGTCGATGCTTTCGAACAGGCGTTGGTTAAGGAGTTTGGTGTGCCGAATACTCACGATTGTGTTGTTAAGGGTGCTACGCCTAAGATGTGTTGAGTTGTTTCAGATGATTATGCAAGCTGGAGCTCACCGTTACCAGCAGAGTGTATCATGATGTATATTAGTCAAAATTAATAGCTGATGAGAACGAAATGACTATAGAGGCAAACACCTGATCTTATTGGTGCGCCATCCATCGTGTGATAGTTGACTGGTTTCATCAGACGCAGATGCCGCTTAACGCTTCGTCAGTTTCGTCTACATAGTTCCAAATTTGTTCCGTTCTAAAATTGTCCAACTGCTGAGCCCCCGACATCCGGTTTGAAATACTCCGTATTACCTCATCACAAGGACCTCTAGCCATTGGTGAAGAATCATGCATTCTTAGCTCCATGCTAAACATCGGAGTCTTATAGTGTATGTCGCTCCACCTGCTTTCGATACGGAGTATATGAGACCGATACTCCCCGACAAGTTTCCACCTCATGTCTTGCCCTCCCCGACACCTTCGGCCCACAATACGACGCGCCGCCACCGACATCCAGTAAGCGCCAGCGAACGTCGGGTATGTACCACAGACCACAGACGAAGAGCAGTAACCGCCTGTCAAGCCTGTCGGCTACGCAAGACAAAATGTGATAATGTGCGGCCTGTACGGAGTATGTGGGTTTTGTGCTACTAATTTCGGGCGTTGTGTATATCATGAAACTACCACTGATTATTCCACGTTCATATTTACTTTCTTTTTCGATGGCTTGGCTTTTGTTAATTTGTTGTGTAGATATAATCCGGCTAGTTTGGCGATTTAGGATCGATTGAATTATCTTGTTAATTTACTGGAGTCAAAGGATGCTGCGCAACTGGCGACGGAACATGTTCAGGAAGTCATCACACCTGTTTATTTTAATCATAGCACTGCTAGCACTGCTGGTGTTAGCACAGCGTCGCATGTAAGTGTTTCACACCAACCAGAGGATGACATCCTCAGAATACTTGACGTTCCAGAGCTTCCCTTGTCTATGGCCTCTTGCGAGAGTATTTTGCATTGACCATGTTACAATGGACTTATGCCTGATGTCACGTCTTTCATCCTGGAGACAGAGGCCACTGCCGATGATAAGTATGAAACTAGTGATGATTGGTCGAGATCATCTAGGAGAGGTGTCCAGGAAGATGACTTTGTATCTCTTTCAAAGAAGTTTCTCGCATATGTTCATGTGAAGAATCCAATTCTGGACGTCATGTCTTATTCGAAAGAAGGCAAGCGTGCAGCGGAGCATGGTTCCTTTCCTTGTCACCCTTTCGCAACCTTTTGACTGACGCTGCGGTATTTGGTCTAGTGAGCTTCGGTTTGACCTCCCTTTCCCTCCAAGCGGCATCGCAAACCTAGATTTTCCCGATCTATTCTCATCTCCGCCCTCGGAATTAACATCGGCGAACCACTGCGAGTTCGATGGCTCAGACCTCAACACTGATGCTGGTGAAGAAAGAAGTTGGTTTTACTACTTGGCTGAAATTTCTTATCGACAGATGATGAATCGCCGTGGAGTCGACGGTTGGATGGACAACATTCGCGAATTGATGGTGCAGTCTCGGGACTTTAACGATCAGATTGATATGTGGTGAGTGCACCAAATCTCAGTTAAATACTTCATGACAGTCGATTACAAAAATGAATGGATGGCAGGGAGCGGCCAGAAATCGTCATAGATCCAATCACTCAACAAATCGCAAAATAACGAAGCCACTCGGCTGGTGTGGTTATCCGCTTGATGGAACAGTATCTGCATCTCAGCACCTTCTGTCAACGAGTAAAATCAATAGATGAAATCTGATAGCCAATTGCACGCATGTGATTGAATATACATATTAGCTTTTGTCAGCCGAGCGGTTTATTCGTCATACTTAAAGATTTGTGGCTGACTGACAAACCCCATGGTCAAGATGGTTAAGCGATGATTCACCAACTCGTTTCAGATGATTATTCAATTCACCGTTCAAACACCTAGAAGAATCTTTCTGATCTCGCTCCTGACCTTGTAATCAAACCTTAATAAGGCGGAAAATCGCTCAATAAATACGTCTTTCGAATATCGGATCGCATTTTCCAGGATATCCACAGACTCAAGCTTCTCCCCTCCTCTTGCCATCTCCTTGGTCTTGGTCATAGACTTCTTGTATAGGCGAGCAATATCTTTGATCACAGACTTGAACATGGCACTCTTCGAGAAGTCTATCTTGCCCTTGACGGACAGTAACCGATCATTGATTTTGAACAGAATCACTATGATTTGAGCTGACGGCAGTGGTATGGCGTTTTTAATTAAAGAGTCGAGGCCTGCTACTTCTTCATCAAGGAACATTTCGATCCAATTCTTGGCTTCGGTGAGTCTTGTAATGAGTTCGAGTCCAACAAGGGCCACGTCTTGGGGGGTTTGAACAAATCCCGGGGACATGCCGCGGCCAACAATGGCCGGGCTCGCGATGGTTGACAGAACGAAATTGCCAATGGTGGTTAGAGTGAGCAGTTTCATTGTGAATTGTTGGCAGTTGTGCGGGAGAAGAAGTTGGTGATTTGCAAGATCTTGAGTTCGGCAATTGGTGTGCAGAAAAATTAGAAAAATTAGAAAAATTAGACAAGAATTGTAAAATTATCTTCAAACTCGTTGGGCAATTCGTCCGAAATGTTCCACATGTACAAGCGTCTATAAACCTTAACGGACATGACATGAGTTTTATCTCGCAACCGGCTGGACGCCACTGGAAACCAGAGAAAGTAGAAATGAATTTGGCGCGCAAAACATTACAGCACTTAAATAACCAAACCTCGAATTGACCAGTCGCGAAGTGGTCTTTACAGCATGTGATGTGATAAGAATGAAGTTCTGGCCATGTTCTGGAAGTTGCGAAAAATGAACCAAGACAAGACAGCAGCGGAAACAACAGAACAGACTGATTGTGTGTGATTTAAATCAACGTCCGTCGATACCTGCCTGGAGTTGACTTTGTAAAGCCAAAGTCACATGGGCTCAAAGTCTTAGGTCGGGGTGGTCACTCATGATTCGGAAAGAAAAGAAAGAATTGGTAGAAGAAATAGCAATTAGCCTATTGATGGGATTCCCAATTTCGGGAGCATTCAATTATTTTGTTCTTGTATAATATTAGAGTTGTAAAGTGCCCCCCGTGGCAGTCATGCTTGCCACATGGCTGGAAATGCTGCATGGCCAGCCGCCTATGGTGCGAAAAGTCCTATCATAAGCTATCATGTGCGCACTACAGAGTATCCAGGACTGTGTATCATGACTCCATAGCCAGCCCTGTCACCAGTCAGGCAGAGAAGATCTGCAGGTCCCCTGTCAGCTTTTGGCGAGGCCGGCCAATACGTAATTCCATATCACATAGGGCTGTGTCTAGAGGCACTATGGGGCCCCCAATGCTACAGCGATGAAAAGGGCGTTGCTCTCTACAGTTTTCACAGGGTCGTTTGAGCGGAATGAGCGAGTATGTCCAGTTCTCGCCAATAAGTTCTTAGATTGTTAGACTGGTCGATTCGTTTTGGTGGCATCTGAACCATTTGAAGTGACGTGAAGATCAGGACCTGATGCCAGCACTACATCTCTATGGTTGGTCTGGCCAAATCGTTCTACACTGCACACAGGTAGACAAAAATTTCCCCCAACACAAAGCCCTCCCTATAAGCTCACGGCATGACGAAAAAAGACAAATCACTAGCCTCATGTTCAGGCTAGGTGCATAGTCAGTAATTCCTAAATAACCTCGACGATAACTCCAGGGAGCCTCTGAATTGCCTCCATAGTCTCTTTAGAAATGTTCCTGCAGGACAGTTAATATCCGTTGTTTCAGCAGGTGAATACGAGGCAAACACTCACATAGCGAAGCATCTGGGCGGCCATGAAATCCCGCATCCGCCGTACTTCGGATCCGATCTATATCCCTCATCCTTTGCCAAGAGGCTGCAAAATACCACATTAGCATTTATAGGATCTTGAAGGAAGGAGATCGAAAGCAACATACTCTTGAACTTGATCAAAAATGGGTTCAGTTCTTAGAGGGTCGTCAAACGTAAAAGCAATAGTCTTTGAAGAAGGCATTTGATTAGAATTCTCCCGGCTATATCAAAAGATTTTCACTGTAGAATAATTCAAATACTAACATTCAGTGGTTTCCAGTTATCACCTACAAAAAGGCTCATCAACGGATCCCTGGCAACGTGATGCTTGGGTAGTGCAGTAACTCCAGTAGTGAGGACGAGAGGAACAGCGAGAAGGGTTGCAAGCTTCATTTTGGCTAAATGAGATAGAAAGAAAGGAGACAAAAGAGAAATAAGAATTTTTTTTCCCCGACGTGATGGTGATTGGAGATTGGAGGGGAAGTTTTGGGCTTGCTTTTGCCATTTCTACTCTTTGTCCTTTGTCTAGGAACCCAGGCTATGATTTCAAAGTACTAGAGAAATGACCATTGTATGTTTGGAAAGATATACTTTGCGCCGTCCTACATCCTAATCCACTTCTCCCGCTGTAAAACGGTAAAATGGTCACATGGTCGAGGAAAAGGTGTACCGATGGACTGATTCAACATCTCTCAGGATCGGACCGCTGTGGGAAATGGAGGCCACTGCATGAGCGCACACCCTGGAATAGGATACGTACGACCAATCTACTGGGGCATGTTCAAAGAGGACGCATTTCCAGTAGTCCCCAAGTCGCAACAGGACCATCATTCAATGCAAAAATTTGTTTGGTCTAGTGGTAAAGTTCAACGGACAATGACTTGGTCCTAAGTTCTACCCGAAGTGTCATCTAGAACAGTCTACTAAACTGACAGTACATCTCATGATCAAACTGATTGGATATTATTACACCAGATTGGCTTTATACAAGTATACACAGACCAATACTAACACTCGGAGATCTAGTAAAGACGACTATTTCCTCATCGCCTTCCTTCATAGACCCTCAATAAGCTTGGGAAGGAGGACCTTGTTGAACTCCCAAACAATGGTAGAGTAACCTGCGGAGAAAGCAGCACCAGTGTAAAATGTCGAGCGGTGTCCCTGAAGAGCATTCTGCTTCTGGACAAAGTCGGCCTTGAGCTGGTTGGCAGTGACCCGGGGGTGCATCTTGCCGTGGTTGGCGAAGACAACAAACTCAACAGCGGCGGGATCGCTGGGCTCGGGGACGGTGCCGGCTTCAATGAGATTGTCAATGGCGTCGGCGATGAGGGCGCGCATGCTCTCCGAGGTGTCTTCCTCGCTGCCGACAGCGGTGAACTGGAAGAGATCCTTGGTGCCACCGAGGTAGTCAATGCGACCGACCTGAGCCGCCTCAGGGAAGTGGAGGTAGTCACCAGTGCCGGGAAGTCGGTTGCTGTAAGCAGTCAAGTTCTGAAGGGCAGGGTGGCGGAGAATGCCGGCGTAGACAGTACTGAAGCGGAACTGGGAGAGGACACCGCTCTCGGTGCTGTCGAGTTTGAGGGGAGCAACATTCTCAGGCGTGGGCTCAAAGGCGACGAGAAGACGCTTGGCCGAGATGATGGTCAGCTTTCCGTCGGCGCCAACTACCTTGACACGGACACCACGGTTGCCAGGTAGGCGGATGGCCGTCTGCACGGTGCTCGAGTAGAGAACATCGTCGCCAAGGAACGAAGCGACGCTCTCGTAGAGGTCGTAAAGACGACCAGAGGCGGGCACAGCGGCGGGAGCAGTGCCTAGGAGGCCGCGGACCATGGGGGCGGCGGTGGCCTGGAAGACAGTGAAAGCTGGGACATCAAGGGTGTTTCCGACGCCCTGGGCGGTCGAGTCCCAGATCTGAGGCACGGCATCAGCGAGGTCATACTTCTTGACGAGGTCGCGGAACGGCATGACGAGGTCCTCAGGGATGTCTCGGCCGGCAGGGAAGTTCAAGAGGCCGGGCAAGAGGAAGTCCTCGTACTTGTCAAGGACATCGAGATAGCGCTGAAGCGCCGGGTACATCTCCTCAGGTCCGGGAGCGACCCAATCGTCGACGGGCTTGCCGGTACTGAAGTCCACATACTTGTACTGGTTGTTGGTGAACTCCATGGAGCCATCGGTAGAGACGTTCATGCGAGCGGGAAAGTCGTATGCATTATTGTATCCCAACCATGTCTGGACACCAATGTTGATCTTCTTTCCAGTGACGGGGTCCTGGAAGCCGCCCGTATGGCCACCCTGCAGATGGAAAGTTGGTTAATATGTCTACATGACCATCGCCAGAGATGCAAGAGAAGAGAAAGAAGAACAAGAGCAAACGAACCAATCGATCAGCCTTCTCAACAACAATGACACTCTTGCCCTGGTCACGTAGCCAAACAGCAGCATGGGATCCAGAAGCACCACCACCGAGAATGACAACATCACGCTCCAAGGCGGCATCGCATTTTGAGTCAAAGGTCTCTTCGGCCTGGACTCCACGAAGGATCACAGCCGTGGTCAAGAAGACCTGTCCGAGCGAGTTACAGCGCATATTTAGGGGTGTCCTAATGTGACGAGAAGAGACCGAGCAAAAAGAATGGAACGTCCCACCGGAGAACTAAGACCTGGTAGAGACTGAAGAACTAAAAGAATGTGTGATCTTTTCTTCCAGAAGGAAAAGAAGAAGGAGAAGGAAGGAAGGACGAGAGTGCCGTGGTTGTGCAGGAAGGATGCAACATTGAGGGACGGTGTACGACCACATATTATACTACAGGAGCTCATTTTCCGTCTTCATCGTCTTACGGCATACCCGGTATTATTCAAATCCCTGCGTGCAGTGTGGGAAATACCCACCGTTATGCAAACACGCGTTCATGTCCTTCGTTCGGGTATTTTAACAACATAAACTAGTTTATTACTACAAAGTATGGGAGACGAGACGAAAGGGCCAGCATGGTACAGTTGTAACAGCCATTGCCACCTTGGCGAGCGAGTTATCTCTTTCTCCCCTGAAAGATGGGGGTAGTAGCCCATGTTCATAATGGGCTTTTATGAGTAGTACTATGCAAATGAATGATTGATTGATTGTAGACTAGATGGCTTGAGAGGGCTTTCCAGGGATGATCTTGGCGACATGCTGCTGCTTTTTGCAGGAGATGCCAGACGTTTCCTCGAGTCACTTTTGCAGTGGGGTAGTGGGGGTCCTGTGGATAAGCAGTGGATCATTACTAGTGGAGTCTCCATCTGGAGAGGTTGGTGGAGTCTGTGGGTGTGTGGGTTTATCACCTGTCAGTGGATATTACCAGGTGGGCACGTCAAAATCAGATCCACTCCAGAAGACTCCATACTTGTACTCCGTATCACACACATTCTTCCTCGATATTACTCCGCAGTCTCTCGAGTGGACCTTCATCTCGCCAAATCCTTCCCCGTCGTCTCTCGCCTACCCCTGAGTCTTTTCTTGTTCGATCCTTTTAGGGGCTTGTCTTTCTTCCGCAATGTCACGATGCTCCACCGGACAATCCGGAATGGGGTCCGATTTGGGCCGAAGAAAATCTCTTCTAAGCCCTAAGTTCAATCTTGTTCTTTTCTTCACTTTCCTGTATAATTTCTCTTTTTGTAAACTAGTTTACTTGTACGAGGCACTCTAAGCAGTTTGGTTTTTGTAGGCGTAGTCTGTAAGTCTGTCAATGGTTGCTCCAATATCAATTCGACTTTTTGTCTTTTTTGTCGTTCTCATTCCGCTATTGTAGACGAGTGCAATGAAAATGTGATATGTTGAAAGACAAGGGATCAACCTGAAAAGTCTTGTAACGATCCTGATTCGGCTTTTCGTCAACGTGATTGGACCGGAAATGCACCCGCGCCCCTGCCCAGCCTTCGAGGAACGTGGTGGCGTCGAATGCATGTGTCTACCGAATACAACACGACCTGCTTACAGTTTGCCATTGACAAACTCTGTATTAATAGGTGCCGGCTTCTGGATTCTTCGTGTAGAAAACAGGCTACAAGTACACCTCGTGGCATGTGTTACATGCAAGGGGTCAAACACTTTATCCCAGATGCTGCTGGTGGAGAATATTAGAGTGTCCTTGCGCCCTTCATCTTCTCTTCATTCTCGAGGCTGTCGACATTTTCCCTCTGCTCCACAACTGTCACTCCCGTCGCTCACTTCTCTGGTCATTCGCTGATCGGCGGTCATGGACGCCGCTGAGTTTCCAGAGTCCTATGTCAAGGAGTCCAATGCTGCGAGGATCGTCTGTCTCGTGGGCTTGTTCCATTTCATTGCCCTTGCCTTCACTTGCATGAGAATTTATGTTCGGAAGTTCATGGTCAACGCCTTTAGTATCGATGATGCATTGATCATAGTATCCACTGTGAGTCTTGAATCCACACCTCTATTGCGCTGTTTTCGATCATCTTCTTTTTCGGTTTTTCCCTTTGGGGGGCTTCCATTATTTGCTCACAAGATACTCTCGATAGCTCATCGCTCTAGCATCATGGCTATGTCTCATTGCGCAGATTCCGTACGGCCTCGGTCACCATGGACTGACGATTCCGGTCAAAGACCGGATCAAATTCGAGCACATCAGCTTCTGGAAAACCGTCCTCTCCGATGGTATTGGTATGGGAACACTCAGAATATCTATGGCCCTGAGTATGCTACGATTGAAGAGAGATCTCAAGTACTATCGATGGTCGTTATACATTCTAATCGGTGAGTTTGTAACCATTTTGTTATCGCCTCCTATCCGTATGGTTGTCCATTTTTTTAACCGTCGTCTTTTCTAGGTTTCGTCGTTGCCTATTCCATCCAAGCCATCACCTGGCTCTTCGTATACTGCACTCCGTATTCCGGCTGGTGGGAATTTCAGTGGATGAACCCGTTCGACCCTCGATGCCACGACTTTAAAATTTTTGTCGATCTTACATATTGGAACATTGGTAGGTATTCTACATACCTGATCCCTATTTGAGAGACCCATGGCTGATAACTAGCAGCGTGTAACATTTTCACCGACATCTGTCTGGGAGCACTCCCGATCCCAATCATCTGGGGACTCAAGAGAAAGCTTCGAGTTCGTCTTTATGTGATTGGAATTCTCAACCTCGGATACGTGTAAGCACAAAATAAGAAAAGAATTTTTGGAGTCACAAACACAGCCTCTAACTGTCGAAAGGTCCATCGTCATGGGCATCCTGAAGGCCGTGTTCATGCTCACGACGGGCGGTACCCCTGACATACCATTTGATTATTGGGTTCATTTCTGGCAAAAGTAGGCTCCTTTTCTTCTCTTATACACTCACTATATTCTAACATTACTAGTCTTCAACTGAACTTTGGTATCATCGCCGCATGTGCATCCTTCCTCAAGCCTCTCTTCGGTCGAATTCTCAAGCTCAAGAGCTCTGCAGCCTATTACAGCAACGAGCCCTACCACGGAAGCGGCGGCATCAGCGGTCGCACTGGCGAAAGGAAAAGGTCCCGACATCACACGTCCGGCAATGATCTCAACGACACATTTGACGGACGCAAAAAAGGGGTTGGCACCACAGTCATCACCATGAACGCGACACGCCCCGATTCTTCGTCCGACAATGGCTACCAGCCAAATAGAGTGCACTCCGACGCCAATAGTGAAGATATTATTCTACAGAATATCGAACCGCCATCGAGGGGCATTGTTATGACTACCGACTTTTCAATCAAGTATTCGGAAGAGCAAAAGCAACCCTCGCACGCCACATAATAAATAGACGTTTTGTGTTTACGAATCCCGACATTTCGCTTCCATCATATAGACTATCTCCTTGTGGCCGAAAATATGACTTCTTTTGTTAGGTCCTCGAGACTTGACTACATATCTGGCAGGGATAATACGTGCAGTACGTGTACGGAGTAGTCGTTAGGACAGACTGCCGTACAATTTTGTATTCGAAGGTCGTAACTACCACATCAGTGTAACGGCCAAAATCAAAGAACCAGCCAGTGCGATTTTCGAAAGCTTTGATTTAACGAAATCCTGGTTCGATTTGGCCGAAAAGTCGCTCTCCCAGTCTTTTCTACACCAAATAACGCACAGCACACAGTATCCAGAAAGAGAGACTGCTGGGCAAAATGGCATCGCCAGGCGGATTCAGGTGCTGGGTTTACGGATACGTACAAGTACGGAGATGCCCAGGATTACTTGTACAGGGGATGCAACTCAGGTCGCATTGGTTTATGGAGAGCCAATAATAGATGCGTCCTATTGAAGTGGACGGTGTTACTCCGTAAGTGGCCTGGCCACAGGTAATATTCTTCAAACGGCTCGATTGTTGAAGAAAGCAATAAAAGTAACAGCAGAACATATACTTGTACTCCGTAGTACTTGAAGATGAATTAAACTACTCCGTAGACATCTATCGGACATTCTCTATCTCTGTGCTACACTGCGCACAGGACAGCGGAAGCAACTAAACTAGAGGGAGTCCTCGCCGTAATACGCTTGGACTCCCGCTTTTAACAGCGTATTACAAAAGTACTTGGTATGCTAGTTTAGTGTTTTTAGTTGTTCGAAACCCTCCCAACTAAACTAGTTGGAGGGGAAGATTCCAGGGCTGGCCAGGCCAAGCCAGCCCAGTACGGTTTAGCCCGTTGAAGTGGGATGGATCCATCGGCGGGGGGACTCTCCCACATCCGGGCTTATCCATCCACAGTGAAGGGGCGCCCCTGAGTATGTTCGACAGTACCCTGTCCAGCTCCACTCGCGCTCCCGAAATCATTGTTCGCAATTTGCGGATCATCGAGCTTTGCTCCATACATACTTGTACTAGTTGATGATACCCCGTCCTGAATACTCCGTAGTGAGGGATTTAAGACGGCGCAAGTTGACAAGGGAAAGGAAGGGATGGATGTTTTCTCGCGAGGCAGACTCCATTTTTCGCATTACTCCATGTAATACAGAGAGGAGGTCAATGGCGACAGCCCCGGCCTGAGATGGTCCATGTGCTAAGTACTTGTATGACAAGCGTTGATGCTGAATGTGCTCCAGTTCGCACGTAGTACTAGAAAAACTGAAGAGCCCAAAGGCTTGCCTTGCCTTGGTGGGGTTACTGTAACGTTTGGAAAAGGAGAAATGTGAAAAAAAAAAAAAATTACTACATATGCTGTATTGGCGTAATATGGGATGGATCTCCATCGGTTTCAGGGTAAAAGGGGTCCCAATTCATCATGCCACAATGCCACAATGCCACAAATCTGGGCGTTGCCGGTACTTATTACCAGCTGGTCAATATTCTGTAGAACCTTTGCATGCCCATCTGTCGTTTCTCATAGCATAAAGACAGGAGCATTACCTCCTGGATCTGGGCAAAGGACTTGTATATTTTGAATCAGCTCAACCCTGGATGCTCGAGTCTTTTAGGATGTATCCCTTCTTCCGCTTGCGTTGCCAAGACGGCCAGTGTCCCTCATTGACCCCTCGCAGAGCCAAGAGAGGATATCCTCTCGACGGCAACATACGTATTACTACATGGCTATTTCCAAAGCTGAATTCGCCATCGGCTCAATCGGGTTTACCATGCTGTGGTATGAACTACTCTGTTCTTGACTTGTGTCGACTCTGAATTACACCCCCATGTTCGCCCAACTGTGCACCAGCCATTACCATTAGCCAAGCCTTCGAAGAAAGAACATCACGTTCCCAGTGTCCAGTCTGATTGCAAGCTTCTTAAGCCCATTCTCGGTCATAAGCTTGGACCGATAAATCGCTGGCGATAAAGTTCCCAAGAAGCACTTTTGTAGATGGATTTTAACGAACCGCAGATTCCAATCTGTGCCTTGCTTCCTTTCTAACTAGCTCGTGAATGCGAAATTCGCAAAAATGTCCGAGACCTGTTCCGTTTTATCTTTGTTCCCCGGACCTGGTACCGAAAGCAACATCTTGTGATGACCGTCTTTTTAATGCATCTTTCGGTAGCTTCTTGAACAACGCACCACCAACCTCTATCATGGCTTTTAACTTTGTAAAATCCCCAAATTTACCTTCCAATGAAAACCCTATGTGTTTTACTCTTTTGTTTTTTCTTCTTACGACTAAAATCTAAATCTTTAGTGCATACCTGCTCGGCAGTTCTGAGTTTGAGCTCATGTACATCGAATGCAATATGGCAAAAAAGAACCTAAGCTTTACTAGAGTAAATGTAGGCAACTGATATCATTTTAAGGCCTATCGTTCACAAGTGCTGGCAGCTCTCCATATCGTGCTCGATGTAATGGCATGCATGTCGAGTGTCCCTGACTTCCAACATTTGCAAGCTGGTCCTGTGTTAGTAGCTATTATTGAGCAGACATATACGCCTAACCTGCAGCCTCTAAAGCTTGATATATTATTGCCTTGCGGGAAGGGTTGCCGGACAGATACGAATGAACTACTCGTGCGCGGAATGAGGAACAGGAGGACTTGCTTCTCCAAGGGGTCAAAAGTGCAAGACTCTCACAGTATCTATCAAAGTTTCAACCTAGTTGTTGACCCTCCAGAATACAGACAAAACACTAGACTGAGAATACGATCCATGATGCTCTTACATATGTGTTGGGCCCTTTTCGAAGGTGCTGATGCATGCACCTTCGGTCCTGCGCTGATGACGTTTTCTTTTTCTTTTCTTTTTGGAAGCCCTGTTTCGTCCTACTCTGAGCAACAAGGACTGGTTGGGGGACACTGACCCTATGTCTCCTATTCATGTTGGTCACGAGCATAGGAGATATTGAATATGGAAATTAAGTCTATCTATGTGCAGAATTAGCTTTTCCAAACGGCTCAAAAACTGTGCATTGAGTAAAGATCAAGATCTGGGGGAGACTACGGACTTTGAAGATATGATGATGTCGAAAGCGATTATCTTCATACGTTGGATAGCATCTCTACAATAACTTCCAGGACTCAAAATATCATCGAGAAAAGGCTGTGAAGTGACTTGATTTCCAAATCAAGCATGGAACCCTTGGGCGCCATATAGTTTAAGCCCTTCCTTCACCCCTCATTTTTATTTTCCCCCAGCCGCTTTCTTTCGATCTTTGGGAAGAATCGGTAACTTGGTACATCTATCCTTTGCTATTGTGACTCTCTGTCCAAACCTAATCCAGCAAAGGGAAAGTTAGCAGTTGATAAACGTTTTCTTTTCCTGCCCCTAAAACTTTTCTCCTGCATGTTCCTGGCTTTCCATGCGTCGTCTTTCCTCGTGGTTTCTTAGGTCCCTGGCTTATTACTATGGCAAAAAGGCGCCCTGTACGTAAACAAACAAAAACATGTGAAAATAGGACTTTGGTTCCAAAGTCAGATTGCGCCAAACATATAAAATAAGGCCCTCGGCTCCCCGAGAGGACAATCTTCTTTCAAATTACTCGGACAACTTCAGAACGTAGCTTATCGCTGATTACACGTTTACCCTCACCAACGCTTCTTCGTCTTCCGGGACGACAGAATAAAGACCGACAGTCATGTCTCAATCCAAACCAGCTGGAATGGCTGGCCAGGTATCTTCCTCCCTTCCTAAGCCAAGGCATCCTGTTCCTTCTACTCCGAGAGCCCCCAATCCCAAACGGTCTGCTCCCCTCACCACCCCTTTGAAGCGGGTTTCCCCTATGCCCGACGACTGGGAGGTAGAAGTTCTCGAAATATTGGAGAATTACACGATTTTGTGTCTTTTCTTTATATCCATTGCTATTCCAATGCTCTACTCCGGATACACCGCTTGGATTCCCAGGATTCCTCAATTCCCTTCACTCCGATGGCCTCAGTTTCTCTGCTTGGGATGGCAGTCGATTGGAGCGGTGGTAAGCTCACTCAAGCCCTGCTGCAGCTGGGACAAGAAAATGGTAGCTTCCATTTGCGCTCTTCTATTTTCTGGTGGCCTTGGTATTTGGTTTTCCTTGTGGTCGGGCTCCATCTTCATTAGCTGGGGTGTCCAGAGTTGGCTCCGAACTATGGAAAAGTAAGTCAACATGCCAGCCAAACAAACACATGCACCAAGACTACGGTCCCCATCCATGCATGCTTACCATTGTTGATTTCATTCTACAGACTTGCCAAAGCCACCGAGACCGATGGAATCATGGAAAAGTTCCAGCAGGCATTCCACACCCGTCTTCAAAGACTCTCCGAGGAATACATTATCCAAACAGCCCGGTCGAGAATGCGAGGGGACAAGGGCGAAATGCTCGAGGTTCTCAAAATAGCCAAAGAAGAGATCGAACGAACATACGAAACCACAGATCATCTCCGGTCGGCTCTGAAACAGACTGAACTCCAACTTGCACAGCTTCGCGAGCGCAACAAAACCCTATTTGAAGACTTCACGAAAACCGACAAGGAAAACTATCACTTCAAGATGGAGCTAGCCAGGAAAGATGCCGAATACTACTCCTTGAACAATCTATACAAGGCCTCACAGGACACAGTCAAGAACATGACTGGAGAGAGAGATGTGTATAGAGGCATGACCAATTGTCTCAAGTCAGATTGCAATACTCTTGAGATCGAAAGGATCAAACTGACGAGAGAACTACAAGACTGTCTGCAGAAGAAGAAGGAAGTGGAAAACGAATTCACTAAAATCCAGCATACCCTTGGGAATATGCATCAAGATCTCAGTCGAGAAAAGTCCACTCACGAAAACGAACTGCAAAAAGAAAAGGACACTCTCGCTCATGTCCAATCCGAAAATGAAGCCACAAAAAGTCTTCTCGATGATTCTCAGAACAAAGTCAAGGACCTGGAGAAAAAGACGGCCTACCTAGAGACCTGCATCGCGACGGCCCAGTCCCAGAGTCTGGCCCTTAGAACATATCTGGACAGGGAAAAGCAAGAATCTGCAATTCAACGCCAACAGATGAAGGAGACAACGGAAGCGAAAAGAGTTGTCGAGGGACAGGTCGCTAATCTATCGCGAGAAATGGACGCCCTACACAAGAAAAATAACCAACTCGAGGAACAATTTGCCGAGCTATTGCGAGAAAACAATGTCCTAAACAAGAATGATAAACTTCTCCAGGCGCAAATTTCCATGATGAATTGCCACCTTGCAAAAGCAGAGTCCAAGCTCATCTCCTCCTCAACAAACCAAGAAGCTCACGCAAAACTACTCAAAGAAATAAGCACGCAGAACCAAGAGTTACGAAAGCAAATCTACGGCCTACAAGACGAAAAGAAAGTTCTCGAGGAAGAAGTTTCAAAGTTACAAGCCGCAAACGCAGACCTCGTACAAGAAGAAAAGGACAACCGCGAGATGGACGGTAAGACGATTGGAAACAACCTCGAGAAAGACTACAGCGCTCTCGAGAAAGACTACAGCGCTCTCGAGCAAGACTACAGCACTCTCGAGAAAGACTACAGCGCTCTCGAGAAAGACTACAGCGCTCTCGAGAAAGACAACAGCGCTCTCGAGAAAGAATACTCAGCCCTAGAAGAGCAATGCGCCGCCCTCAAAGAAAAGTACAGAACCCTCCAACAAGACAGTCAATCTCAAGACAAAAAGGTCTCGGAGCTAGAGGAAATCATCAAAAAGCTCAAAACAGAAAACAAAGAGTCAAAAGCCAGATCCACACAAATCTCCCACTTGAAAACGGAAAGCACAATCCTTAGAAGCGAACTGGAGAGGGTCAAAGAGGAATACGACACCAACAAGGAAATCATCACTCTGAAAAAGGAAATTCGTTCGTTGGAAGACCAACTTGCCGAAATTCTAGCTACGAACGCGGTTCTCAATCAGGAAAAGACGGAAAGAGAGGAAGACATGTCGAAACGAATCGGTCAAGTTGCAGAGGATTTAAAGGCTGCGAAAGAAGAAGCTGAACAGGCGAGGAAGTATGCTGCTGGCTTGAAGGCGAAACTTGCCATCAGCGAGGGCGAGGTTGAAGATTTGACGGATCAGCTTGCTGTTCTAAAGGAGGGTGATATTATTGGTGGGTTTGATATCGATGAGGAAACTGTTTGGGTCTGATTCTTGTATATAGAGATTGTCAAAAGGCGTTTTTGGGAAGTTGAGGATGGGGGGTGTTTTCATTCCCTGGATTTGTATGGGATTTCTGGAATGGCGCTATTAAGGAGACACAAAAGGTTGGGCATAGATTTCTTGAGGAAAATAAAGAGTTGCTATAGATTGAGATGAGTTGCTTTTACCAGTCTCCAGGATCTCGCGCACTGGATATGACGAGAACTCAGCTAGCCTCTCTTTCCACAAGGTATCCAGAAGCTCCTTGGCTTCCGACAGGTATGCCAATTTCGTTAAACCTACTCAGATCCTTGAGTCCGTAATTTGTGGGATGAAGAACTTCCAAAGCATTTCTTACGGATGGGCTTCCCAGTCCATTAAGAAGCTCCCATAGGAATCCTTTCCTTGAAACAATAACAGGTTTTTATCAGTTGCCTTTCGATTGGAGAGCATGGCTGAGCGAATCAATAAACTCATGGCAGTTACGATCAAGATTCGAAGTCCAAGAAATCGCCCGCAACGTGCAACTCAAGAACTGTACAAAGAACATCCCTGAGGGCAAGCGGGAAAAGTAGATACAGGATCTCGAACAGAGGGAGATGGCCATCGTAGCTTACGTCCAGAAGCAACAGCTCTTATACCTAAACAGGTTGGATAATATCGCAGTCAAGACAAAAACGGTGATCGATCTCAGACTTTATGCTTTAGACAGGATAGCAACAAGGATAGGCAGTTTGGAATCTCCAATCATCGGGGTATTATATAATAGTTTCCAGATGAATAACCAAGAAAAAACAAAAAAAAAAAGGAGGGCAAGGCCGTGTCAAGTTCTCCCGCATCAGGTTTGATGAGGGGAATTATACAAGCAAACATTTACACAAAGAGTACAAATCAGAAAAAAAGTAGACGAACCTCCTTCCAAAACAAAACAAAAATACACACAAAAACGCCCTCCCTTCCTTTCCTACTCAAGCATTCTTCTTCCTTGCTTCATCATACTCCTCATCCTCACTCCCTTCCTCGTCCTCGGATGGAAGTTCCATCATAGCCTTCGTCTTCCTCCTCTGCTTCATAGCCTCACGGATCCTCTTGGTAGCCTCATCGAATCCGCCAGCCGAGTCGAGAGTCGTGAACCCGCTAATAGGGAATCCACTGGACCCGAACCCACCACCACTGCTACTGCTGCGACTGCGCGAGCGAGACCGCGACGGCGGCCGTGTGGAGAAGATACCCACGCCGCCAATGTTGTTGAAGGATTCGTTGCGGGGCAAGCCGTGGCTGGACTGCATTGTGCTGCGGCGCGACATCATAGGAGGAGTGTCAGCTTCGAAGTGGATCGAGTGTTCGCTGTCGCGGCGCGGTGGGTGCGAGGGGGTCCAGGCGCTGCTTCCGGCGCCTTCTGCCGTGGCCGCCGCCGCTGCTGCTGCCTTAGGATCGGCGACGATGCGCGACTTTTCAAAGTCGGGGAACATTTCGGGGCCAATGGTGTTAATGACGTCCGTCACCTGGGCGCTAAGGTCGGCACGCGTGGCACGCAGTTGCTGGATACTGTAGCTGGAAGTCGGCAGCAGGCAGAGGACAAGCGGCCGCAGAGACTTGACAATGTCCATGCCCACCTCGCCGAAGCGGAGGGCAGCAAAGGTGATGCCGATGTTGAGGGTCCAGGCGGCGAGGTAGACGGCCCAGAGAGGCACGTAGTCGGGTACAAGGCCCCACATGCGGTCCCGGTAGACCTTGAAGGTGATGATGGTTGAGTAGATATTGTAGAGGAGCGGGGCCAGGAAGATGGCCACGAGCAATTTCCACGTGGCCATGACGTCGCGGCCCTGGATCTTGACGGCGGACCCGGCGAGGGCCTCCTTGGCCTTTTTGCGGCTGATGAGCTTGGTGGCGATGAAGACGGGCGAGAAGAGGACGAGCCCCGGGAGCACGCCGATAAGAAGGACGAGGATCTTGGCGAGGCGGTAGAAGAGGGTGAAGATGACGTTGGGGATGGACATGCGGGCGTACTGGACCTGGTGGTCGCGCAGGTTGAGGTAGCGCAGTTGCTTGTTGTAGTTTTTGATGTTGGCGAGAAGTTGGATGATGCGCTCGTCGTCCTTGTAGCGCTCGTAGCCCATGGCCAGACGGCGGTTGAGTTCTACGACGAGGGGTAGGGGAAGCTTCTTGCCAGTGGGGTTGTAGAGGCGACGAGCGGCCTGGATCAGCATGAGGGTGTCGTAGTCGGGCGTCGACACGGTGACGGCGCTCAGCGACTGCCAGACGGCGTCGAGAACCTGACCGATAGCGTCACGGCGCTGGTTGTTCTTGTACATTTCGACGAGGGCCGGGGGAATCTCGTAGGGTGGGCCAAACTCGACAACGGCGCGAGAACGGAACTTGTGGGCGTGGAAGTAGTTCATACCTACGGGAACAATCTTGAGGCCGCAGTCGGGAGCCTCGGCGAGGGTTCCAAGGGCCATGATGGCGACGCCGGCTTTGAGTGGGAGAAGTTCGGTGCGGTCGTGGCTGCCGCCCTCGGGGAAGATGCCGACGCAGCCGCCGGAGCGTAAGCGGTTGAAGACGGCCTCGTACACCTTGGTCTGGTCAATGTGCGGGGCCAACTTGAACTTGGTGCCCTCGAAGCCGTCGGCGCAGCCCTTGAAATTGGGGTTGACGAAGTTGCCGTGATCGTCGAGGTCGGTGCGGCCGGTCAACTGTTCCATGGCCAGACGACCCTTGAAAGGACGCTTGACGCGAATTTCTTCAGGTCCAATGATCTCGGCAATGTCGACGCTCGCGCCCGTCTGCTTGCGAGCTGAGGGGAGAAAGATCATGCCGTTGACCTCGCCCTCGCCCTCGCCAAACTTGGTACCCACGCCGCGTATCAGGGTCGGATCGTTGACGGGATCGGGCAGGTAAATTCGACCGGTAGCGGGTTTGGCCGAGTCCTGGGCACGGCCGACGGGGACGGAGCCAGCCTGTCGAGAGCCCCAGCCGACGAAACCGTGGACAGATTTCTGTGCGATGAGGAGGGAGACGCGACGGCCGGCTTCTTGACGTAGGGTTCGTTGGAGGACAATGGCATCGACGAACTAGAACAAAGATTTGCCGTCAGCTTTCGGTCTGTCAAGTGTGGACTCTCTCTCCCCCTCGTCCATCCATTCGCACGATGCAGATTGTGGCACATACCTGGTTCGCATGCGGAGCAGCGACAAAAAGCACAGGTCCCTCCTTGGGCACCTTCCATGACGACCGCGGATGCACCTCACGGAAGAACAGATCGATGAGCAGCGACATGAACCACATGAAGATGTCGTACTTCCAGTTGACCATGGGATACAGCTCCTTGGGCGGGGCATCGGGCTTCGAACCACTCTGCCTAGCCGGGGTCGGGGCCGCAGGGGCCTTTTCAACGTCCGAAGGCCCGGCCATGGCGAGAAATCGAACGGGCAGGAGATAGCTCCTAGGGGTTGGGGGGGGTGTATCTTTTGGTCGTTATCTCGGGTGGATCGTGCGAATTGGTCGATTGTCGAAAAAAAAAAAAAAAGAAAAAGAAAAGGGGGCAAAAACTCGACTGATGAGCGAGGGATATGCGTGGAAGTTGAAGAAGTTCCCCTCGAGCACAGAAAAAGAAGAGAGAGAAATTGAATTGAGGGGCTGGTACAAATTTGAGAAGAAGAGATGGATCGTGGATGGGGATGGTGGGAGGATGGGGGGAGGGCGGTTGTTGTGCTTAGCTCTACTACTCCGCAGACGAACCAGGTCTCAAAACTAAACTAGGATTGGAGCTACCCGGTCTTGGACGCGGGGGAAAAAAAAAAAAGGAGGGTAGGAGGGGAAAAACAAACAGTTTGGTTGGGCCAGCCAGGCCACCACAAACTGACAGGCTCTGGGAAAATAGCGTGTTAAATGTGCATTAGGCCACCATCAGGTTAAGAGCTTTACGAAGTAATAGCAGGTCACCAGCCCCCAAGCAATGGGCTAGGCGGCTAGGCTGGCCGTCAGATGTGTTTAGTGCAGTTCTGCTTAGCATGATAAGCGATTACTTGTACGAAGTATTAAGCGGCTATTAAGCGGCTTTCGTCAGACAGAGGGAGAACTCCGTGGCAACCCAGTCTTTCTCATGTTTCTTTTCTATTCTGATTTCCGATTTTTCTTGCAAATTTCAGATCCCTCATCGACCTTCCAATTTCCAATTTCGAGGCTCAGACGACCGAAACAACCGTCTTTTCTTCCCCACCAATTTCCATTCTCTCATGTCTTTCTTTTCAGCGGGGCCCCCCCAGTTCTTATTACTTACTGATCACCCCCTCAACTGACTACAACCCCACCACTAAGCACGCAAAAAAGCACGCAAAAAAAGCCACAGTACAGAGAGCTACAAGTACGGAGTACACTACAAAATTACGTCCAATATGATTGGTGGCTGGCTGGCCACAGACACCGAAAGCTGTAAGTTCCTGACCGGAGAAGAGGGGAGAAGAGAGAAGAGAGAACAGAGAACAGAGAAGAGGGGTCGTGCAGTCTAGGGTCCTGATAATAAACGAGGGAAAAGGAGCAGACTGAAATTGAAATTCAAACTTGTCCTGTGTTCCTCGAGCCCAAGACACCGGCTCGCTGCATGTCTCGATGCCTTGGTTAGACACTGCCACCAGAACCACCCGCCCTATCTGCAAATGCAAGTGTGGTGCAACAGATTGTCTGGGTTCGCCTCAAGAATGAGTAATCCCGAAACGTGTAACGCCGCGGTGAGAAAATATCCAAAACTTTCTGATGTGTCTCCCGCCATCGTCAAGTTACAGCGTAGTGGTTTGCCTCTATGTATGCGCGGCCACCCCCAAGTGCAACCCATTGTTGCAAAAGGTAATGTTGTAGTTTATATTGGTTGACCTTGTTGTCAATTTCCTACGGAGTTTAACAACTCGTTGATACTTTCGTCCTGTGGACGGGGATCGCGTAGACTCGTATCGTCGTTCTCGACATCTATGCACGGCACTCCTCTGCCGTTAAGCCTCGCGATGCCGGCACTGAAGTTTTGTCATCTCCAGCTTCTCCCTTTCTTGGCCTATATTCAAAAGGGAAACCCTCATCTGTTCCCTCGGCAAATCCCGCAACGAGTCGTACATTCATCTGCACACTGCACACCTCTGTGCCAAGCAAAACTATCACCCTCATACACGCCCACCTCTCCAGTCACCGTCCGTCGTAAAATAAAACCCGTCATACTCTCCAATTGGCCCAAGTTCTGTCCCAGCATCATTTCAAAGCTGTTGGTAACTTGGTATTCTGAATAGGTCTCGGCCAAATTCGCGCGAATACGGCAATGCGCACAAGTTTGGAAGGGTAAGTGCGTCTTCGACGTCGTATCCCGATAGCCCTCAAATGGACACATGTTATTGACCTCATCTGCAGCAAGGTGGTTTTCTGTCCTGTAGTCCTGACGATTGGCAAGTAACCCATCTATACAAACCGTAAAGCCCAGGGAGGGCGCTTTATTTACCCATTCGTCTCTGCTCGAGCTCCCCCAACCCAGAAAGCCGCATAGTAGGCAACGACAGTCGACAAAGCAAACAACACATCAAATTTTCTGAACCCAATTGTGAATCCAGTTCTGTAAAGCAAGGCGGGGACGATTAGGAGCCAACACTGAGCAGGACAGCCAACGGTCCAATTCAAGAGTGCCGTGTTTCAGCTTCCAGGCTTGAAGAGTTGTGCGAATTTGACGTGTAGGTATAGAAATGAGAGGGAAGAAGAATGATGGAGATGCTCGTTTATACCCATTCTTCTGTGTGCAATTGAGTCACTTACAAGCATGGCATTACAACAAGATTGTACAACAAGTCGGCTCATGATTCCAATAAGACTACAGAAACCGCTACGTAGAGATAAAAGAAACAGAAGAGACAGCCTACCTATCCATGGCCCATAAATGATACAACAAACCGCTCAAACCGCTCACTTCCTCCTCCTATTCCTCCCCTTCCCCTTCTTCTCTCCAACAACAACGCTCCCCTCCGCAACCTCACCCTCTTCAACCTTGCCCTCCTTCTCCAACTCCCTTAACTTCTCCTGTCCAGAGATAAACATGGTCAAATCGCGATTCATCTCTTTCAATTCCTCGTTTTCCACCCTGAGAGCCTCGAGCTTGGCACGTGTGCCCTCCGCTTCCTTGTTCACGTGCTCAATGCGCGTGAGTAAGCCCTGAGACACCTGTTTTTCTTCCTGTGCTTCCTTGGCGAGTTTCCGCGCGAGATCCTGCGCTTTTGTGGCTCGCGTGCGTTCGCGTGCGAGGTCGCGTTCGAGTTGGGGGACTGTTTCGTTGACGAGTTCGGTGTA
Source organism: Graphium sp. VPRI43844 (assembly GCA_019925285.1). NCBI lineage: Eukaryota > Fungi > Ascomycota > Sordariomycetes > Microascales > Graphiaceae > Graphium > Graphium sp. VPRI43844. The sequence goes on from JADHKT010000065.1 coordinate 44,112, forward strand.
TTTTGCTTCGAGAGTTGTGAGTCGCTCGAGGGCTTCGCTAGCTTGCGCCGCCGCTGTGTGGACCATGGCTGCCGACTTGGCCGCTTTGTCGGCGCTTTTTGTTATTAGGTCTTCAAAATATGCCCGTTGGGACTCGAGTTGTGTAGATATCAAATGTGTATACTCCCTCCCGATGGTATCGAGCTTTGCCGCTGGTACGACATCTCCGCCCGCTCCGTCTCCAGGTCCATAACCGTAGGCTCCACCAGAACTAGGAAGTTCCATGACTTTTCCGTCGCCCTTGTCACGTATTAGTCGATGTACCCATGTGTCCTCGGCGTAATACCACACGTGTTGCGTGGCGAGCTCGAGTGCAAAACTGTGCGCCGTCATCTTCCAGTGTTCCTTGGCATGTCCGCCCTTGTATCGGCCGCACGCTATGTTGCCGCATATCAAACAGATCCAAAGATCCTCGGGACAGTCGCATTCGCTACAAAGTTCGGGTCGTTTCGATGGTGGGTGGGAAGGTGTGGTATGCCGGCACACGGGACAGCCAGAGCCATCCCAATTGATCAGACATGTGCAATGGAACGCGTGCTGGCAAGGTATAGTTATTAGGCCGTTCGTATCGTCCATGCGCTCGAGACAGACAGGGCAGGTAGGAAGTTCGATGAGGTTCGGTGTAGGAGGGGGAAACGGTTTGAGCGATGTCGAGGCGATGGATGAAGAGCCTTGGCCCTGCTCAGACGAAGTGCCCTTGGGCCTCGTAGGGGTTTCAAAAGTTATTGACTTGATGAATACAACATGACATATTTGGGCCTAGGATTAAAAAGAAAACAAAACAGTTAGCATTAGACAAAGCAGGGGAGAGAATAAGACAGGTCCAGCACATACCTCAATATTATTGAACACCTTCCCATCAAACTCCTTCCTCCAAGCCTTCGCCGTCTTATTATCCCGAAACTTCATGAGCACGAGATACCGACTCATCTGCGACGTCATAACCATACGAAAATGCGACACAAAAGGCCTCCACTTCTTCCCCACGAAACCAAGAAAGTCACCAGGAAGAAGGTAGCTCGGCACCGAAGGAATGCAAAGCGTCGTGCAGTCCCCCTCATTCAAATCCTCCTCCCGCACCGCCGCCGTCTCGCCCAACCAAGAAGTCTCATCCCCATCGCGGTAAAAATGCACGACACCCCATCCCACCTCTGTCTTGGTTGTTTCGATAGGTAAATACTTGGCCTTTGTCGACGGACCCGAACCACCAAGCTTGGGGCCTAACTCGACTGCCGCAGCAACCGCCGCTTCGGCAGTATCTGATTCCGGCCGCGGTTCCTCGCGGTCCCCCGCCATGTCGGCACTCGCAACCCTAGTGTCAAGATCGATACTCTCAATATGCACTGGCCCGAATCGCCAGTCTCGGACCGCCGTCTGGGGCCGTATCGCAGCGCTCGAAGGTGGCGGGGGCAAGCTCTTGGATCGCTCTCTCCAGCGACGCTCCGTGAGAATTTCAAACTTTTTATTGTTCCTCGTCAGTAGCGCTGGATCGGGAGCTCGGGTTGCTCCGCAGTCAATGACGCTCGGCGTGATGTCGGGAGGTGGCGGCACGGGCCCTTCTTCGTCTTCGACGGTGAGAATTCTAGAGGTTTCAAGGTCTTTTCGTTTATGTGCTGGGAGTATATCGAATATTTTGGTCCCTTTGGGAGGAAGCCAGATGTCGTCTTTGTCGGTCGTTGCCGTTGACCCTAGCCTCGTGCTTGTTGGATTCCGAGTCGGGTAGAGCTCAAATTTTAGGTGATAAAAGTATGACGGCATAGCCTTGAATGACGGGTTGCGCGCGGCTTCTGAGGCATGAGGATATCTGCTTATTTTGTTCAGGAAAACCGTTGCGCTCGCTTTCGAAAGGATATGAATGTGTCAGTTCGGCGATGGGAACGGGATTTTTTTTTGTGAGGTAATACAGAAGGGAAGGACGGTGACACATGGCATGGCGGTGGTGGGGTCGATTAGTGCATCGTATGGGGTGCTATGGTGGGGATGATGGTGATGATAAGCGTCTTCAAGTTGCTCTTATCGTATCTCTACGGAGTAGAGTTCAGGCCTCCGTCTACGTCCCAAACAAATACTCCGTACAGCCATCATGGCGCATACCCATAGGGCATATCACTACAAAATATATTTTATGAGCAACAAGACTTGTGAAGTCTCCTTGTCTTGACTCGCCAGGAAATTAGTCACGGTGGTGAAGGACAGAATTGTCCCTTCTGGCCAGCCACTAGTGTGCCTCATTCGCCACCTCAAAACTACGTGTACAATCCTAACTGTCTCCAGGACGCCACCCGTTTGCCCAGTTACTCGACTAATCTAGTTGAATGCAAATTACTACACAAAATAAATCACGGGGACACAGTTTGATACGAAAATTCTGATCTTGTAGTTCATTTGCACCATGAAAGGGTGCTACATAGTATATTAAGTTCCTAATACAACCGTGTCCATTCCATATTGGACCCAAAAAACGCCATCGTTAAAGTAATAAACTATGCCATTGGCAAGAATAAGAAATCATTTCCGAACATCATTGCAGCGTGCGCTTACTGGCCACCACGTAGGCGGAGGACGAGGTGGAGGGTGCTCTCCTTCTGAATGTTGTAATCAGAGAGGGTGCGGCCATCCTCAAGCTGCTTGCCGGCGAAAATAAGGCGCTGTTGATCCGGAGGAATACCCTCCTTGTCCTGGATCTTGGACTTCACATTGTCGATCGTGTCAGATGACTCGACCTCAAGCGTAATCGTCTTGCCGGTAAGAGTCTTGACGAAGATTTGCATACCACCTCGGAGCCGGAGAACGAGATGGAGTGTCGATTCCTTCTGAATGTTGTAGTCGGAAAGGGTGCGGCCATCTTCAAGTTGCTTTCCAGCAAAGATCAGACGCTGTTGGTCAGGAGGAATACCCTCCTTATCTTGAATCTTGGACTTGACGTTGTCGATGGTGTCCGAAGACTCGACCTCAAGAGTGATGGTCTTGCCTGTGAGTGTCTTGACGAAAATTTGCATACCACCGCGAAGACGGAGAACAAGGTGAAGTGTAGACTCCTTCTGGATGTTGTAGTCGGAAAGGGTGCGGCCGTCCTCTAGCTGTTTGCCAGCAAAGATAAGACGTTGTTGGTCAGGGGGGATGCCCTCCTTGTCCTGAATCTTTGACTTGACGTTGTCGATTGTGTCGGAGGACTCAACTTCGAGGGTGATGGTCTTGCCCGTGAGGGTCTTGACGAAGATTTGCATACCACCACGAAGGCGGAGGACAAGGTGGAGCGTGGACTCCTTCTGGATATTGTAGTCAGAGAGGGTTCGGCCGTCCTCAAGCTGCTTTCCGGCGAAAATAAGTCGCTGTTGGTCAGGGGGGATTCCTTCCTTGTCCTGGATCTTCGACTTGACGTTGTCGATGGTATCCGAGGACTCAACCTCGAGGGTGATGGTCTTGCCGGTGACTGTAGAAGTGGAAGAACAAAATGTTAGTTGCTGTCGGTTCTTTTTTTTTTTTTTTCTTTTTTGTCGCTGCAGGTACGACACAAAATGGAGAGATAAAAGATAACTTACGGGTCTTGACGAAAATCTGCATGATGGCGGTTCAGATGACAGATGTCGTGAATGTGTGTTTATGTAGAATCGCTTCTATGATGCAAGGGAAGAGTGGTGATGGGGCGAATAAATCCGATTAGGGAGAGTGTTGTAGGAGTATGGGTTGCAAAAGAAGTCAGAGATGGGGGGAGAGAAGATTAAATACCCAGCACGTACAAGTATGACGAAGAGACTAGGCCAATGGTCGGAGAGAGGGGCTGGAAGGAGAGGGGGCAAAGAGGGAAAGGGCGAGGCGCAGGGGGGACTGAATACTAGTAATGGCATGAGTGGGGCCACGGGGAAGCCTTGGCCAATCAGGATCCCAGGCTGCCCATCCAAGCGATCAAGCCGGAACCATCCAGAAACAAAAGGCAGGCTGAAGAAGGAAGGAAGGAGATAAACTACAAGTCTACAAACAGGGACTAGGTTACTAGTACATGATGGACTAGGTGGATTTCGGTGTGACACCACAGAAGAAGGAGGGTAGAGTGGACAAGTCCTGGAGTCCTTATCGCAACCCAAAACCACATGATCGAAACTTGGCAACTGCCAACAAATGGTTTGAAGGGTGCAACCAGAATGAGTAAGAAAACTTTCATTCCATGGTTTCTTCCATTTTCTTGCTACTTGTACTTGTATGTTTTTCGTTCCTGGAATTAAAACCCAACAGGTCCGCGTTTCCGATGTTTCCCATTGCTCTTAGCGAGGCATAATCCAAGAGTGCTGATGCTCCGTCGCTCTGACCGATGGCGTCAGGGATACGACAGCGCCTCCACCCGCCACTTCCGACTGGCCCGTTCGTTTCGCCCGCCACAGCCCAGCAACTCGGCTGTTCGGCTGCCTGGCTTCTACGGAGTATGTGTGAGTCAGAACGAAAACGACGACAAGAAAAAAAATGAAGGAAAAAAGTGAAGGCGAAAATGACGATAGATTGAATTTCTAGTTTCCATCCAATAACTGCAAACTTGGATTATTAATTCAAGGTGGATAGGCCAGCCAGTGTCAACTAGTGTACAGAGTACTCCGGAGGGAGGCAAACGGACGCAGAGGTTCTTCCTCCCTTGACATGTCCCAAGTCACATCCAGATAAGGCCCATCCAGGTCCCAACATAAAACCAACGTCATCTACTTTATCTTCCAACAAACAGCCAAAGTGGCCCTCAACCTATATATGTGTTGTTGTCCATACTGAAATCTCGTCCCGTTCAATTTTATTTCTCAACCAACACTCTGTCCTTCGCTCCCGTGTTGGGGGATCAAATACCCCGCACTTTCCCTTATCATAGGTTTGGCTCTAGCGCCTGGGCTTTATTTACTCCGTAATGCCAGCACATCCAACGAGGCAAGTGGAGAGAGGCTTAAAACTATCTGGATCCGCAACTCCTTTCTTCTAGACCCGAAATACCTGCCCCCTCTTTTGAACGGACGAGGAATATTACTTATCGGCACTCGCGATACATGCATCAGTTAGGCTAGTTGTCCAATGGGCTGCAATCGTAGAGTTTATGAGAGATAGATAGAAAATAGCCAACAGGCTGTAAGATATAGAGTCTCCGTTTAAAGAACCGAGTTTTGTATTGATAGAAAACAACTAAACATTTCCGACCACGCAAGAAGCAACACGAGGGTCGCTTTTTTCAGTAACAGTCAACGAGACGGCTCCAATTCCCTCGGGAGCCACATTCGGTCTGCTGGTTTATCAAACGCCATGTCCATGCATAATTGATCATCTCACGTCAATATGCTTGTTGTATCCCAGATGCTCGTTATCGTCAAACAAAAAGGAAACCAAAAACAAGTCAACTCTCCTTCGCTCTGCCCCCGAAACCGGAAAGCATTCATTCAATCATCTCTGCCACTGGCCTGCTGACACAAGTCAAGGTTCATGTACACACACTCGTTCAGGATCTCATAGCGAAGATAGCAATGAGACAAAACAAAAGAAGGCGAAAAAAAACGCGAAAAAAAAAAACACGGAAAAAAAACACGAAAAAAGTAAAGGCTTGCATCGTAATCGTTGCCCACATTTCAAAGGTCCAGAAAGGTAAAAATTTTCATGTGGCGAGTATTAAGCAAAGGCGAAAAGAAGAAAGAGCTGGAGAATAGGGTGCCGGTTCGTCGGATCGGGTCGTTCAGGTGTCTGGTCAAGAATACACCCAACGCCTGTCGTAGATTCCCAGAGGACTCGGGTCTCTCAAGGCAAGAAGGTAAAGTCGAGGGGAAGGGCTGTTGAGACAAAGGAAAAACACAAAGGGAAGTAATATAATGGGTTGTTGAAAAGGCTTCCGGTAATAGGAAGAATGGCCGTGGCAATCGTATACGCGGTATCAGAACACGGGCAAGTCTTGAACACATGTCAATGCCCTTTTTAGTTGGCTCGGATGACGAGTTTGGCGAGGAACTTGTTGGATAACGACTCAAAGTCGTCCCTGTCAAACGTCGTGTCTTGTCGTGTTTTGAGATAAGTTTCTACCGACAAAAGCAGTTAGCAAAATTTTTCTCATCTCACAGCACGATACAAAACAGTGAATATTAGACGAGAAGGCAAAAGTCTTACCATGCTTGGTGACATGTTCGCGGACTTCGGTCATGGCTTCGCAAACGGCCGTGTTGTTGTTGAGAAGGTGGCCGTGCTTGGATGTGTCCCACTCGGTGAAGGCGGGGAGTTTCTGGGAGATGGCGTGGAAGAGACCGACAATGACACCCACAGGCGTCGTCTCCATGTCGGAGCAGAACTTGGAAACCGAAGCCGGGTCGGGCACACGGTAGTGGCAGTCAAACTGCATCTCTTCCCATACTGCGAGCAGAATAGATGCTAGCATGAAAATAGTGGGCCAGTTCTTCAACCGTTCGCCACTGTACACACTCGAGTAGAGGGCGGACAATTCCTCAAGAATCTCCTTCTGGAGCTCGCGCCACATCTCGGCCATGGCGCACTTGATCTGGAAATTAACGAGCACTGGGGCGACAATCTTGCCATAGTACTTGGAGTCCTCGTCGTCGATCTGGCCCTCCATGCACACCTCAGAGCCGGGGCTCTCCACCATAGTGATGTGCACGGTAAGGTTGTATGCAAGCACAAGTTTGAGAGCCTTGCGGACGACGGGCAATTTCTCCTTGACGTAGAAGCGATGGGCTGTCTTGAGAATTTCAGTGATGAATGGTGTGCCCTCGAAGTGGTCATCGATAAAGTCTTCAAAGGGTCCATCAATGTGCTTATCGAGGTACTCGGATAGAGCCTCGACCGAGACACCATCGGCACCAACGTCGAGCTTCTCCGTCTTGATATCGAAATCAATGGGCTCCTGGTCGGTGAGACAGGACTCGACCCAGTCGATCTGGAAGCAGCTTTCGTCGGCAACATATACTTCACGGACCATGACGGGAAGACAGTATCCGTAGCCATGGGTAATCCACATGAGGGTTTCCTTTTGGGCAAATCCCTTGATGTTGAAGACGGAAACACCGAGGTCCATGTGTCTCTCGTAATCGGCCTTCCAGTCCTTCATAAAGTAGCCAATATCCTTAATGTCGATGCGAGTGCAAGGAACCTGCCACAGACGAGCATGCGAGGGCTGGCAACCAGCACAGGGCTCACCCTTGTCACACGTCTTCTTGAGGAATTTGCATCGGAGACAGGCACGTAGCTTCCTAATCTCACTGGCCTGCTTTCGCTGCTCGGGAAGCAAGGGTCCACGACGTCTGCCAACTCTCTTCTCGCCGTCCTTCTTACCTGTCGATGACCTTCTGATAACTGGTTTCGTGGACTTGGAGATGGGGCTCTTGCGGGGTCCGGAGTTTCTCCGGCTCACGGTGGTAGAGGGGGGGGAGGTCGAGCCGGAGCCACTGGCAGGGCTAGCACGGCTGGACGAGGGCGCCGACGATGACTTGATTGGCATGGGGCCCACAGCCGCAGTCGGGCTTACTGTCTCGTGGGTGTGCTGGTGGTTCTCGGTATGGAAGCAGTTGCGGTGACTGGAAAGGTCGTATGTGTCGGAATCTGGAGAGAGGGGCGAGAAGAAGGGGGCTTCCTCGAAGCTGGCGCCGTATTCGAACGAATTACCGCTTTCCGAAGAATTGGAATTTGTCCTGAGGTGTAGGGTCTGGCTCGGGTTGAAAATGGCGGGGTTGTTGGCGGAAGTCTGCGAGAAGGTGGTATCGTAGCTCGCGGGGGGCCAATCGACCATGGCCCATCCTTCACCGTTGGAGCTCTGGATAGAAAGTACCTCGAGGTAGGTGTTGTTGGGCGAATTGCTCCCTAAGCGAGGTAATCCGTCCACCTGCAGGGTCGATTGAAAGTCCTGCCAGTTATCCATTCCCATACCATTCCACTGCAGTGCCTGGGCGGTGGTATCCTCAACTACGGGGAGGCTGCTAAAAGGTTGTTCGAGTGCTAGACTTGGCTGGAAAGCAGCGGCGGCGGCGGCTTGGGTTGTTGCGGGTAGGTAATCTAAAGGACCGGGTTGGTAAGGTGTCTGGAAGGGATTGAAGCCGATCAAAGACGAGTCCTGGATGTACTGTGACAGGTCGGCCGCGGCAAGCAGTTGCTGTTGTGCTGCCTGTTGCTGTGCTGCCTGTTGTTGAGCCGCCTGTTGCTGTGCTGCTGCCTGCTGTTGTTGCTGCTGTTGCTGTTGTTGTTGTTGTTGCTGCTGAAGAGCCCAATCAGTTAACGGGTTGCCGGCAGCCAAGTACGGTGACGGCTGCGAGAGGGGACTGGCACTTTGCGAGATGGGCGACGACGAGTGGTGGAAATGATCCTCGGAATGGTGCGAGGACGGTGGTGAGGGCGTCATGTCAACTGGTATGGCCCAGCTTGCTTGGGCAGCCGACATTGGGTTGACTGGTGCGGAGGCGTTGGGGGTCGGGGCTGTTGAGTATGGATAGCGATTCCGCTGGTTGAAGGTTAGATCAAGGAGTGCATCGCCGCCTGGCGAGTTGAAGTTGAGTGGCATGGCGATGGGTGAAAAGGCGGAGAGGCGGAAAAGTCGGTCGGGAGAGGGTAGGCTGGAAAGGGTTAGGGATTGGATGCGAAGCGAGCGAGGGGAACAGACACCGCTCTTTCACGTTGAGGACCTCGAGTCGAGATCGGTGAAATGGCGGGATGCAGCAGTTTGGGGTGTTGTTTAGAGGTTTTGAAAGGGGGAACCGGGGGGTTATTGGTGGAAGGGGGGAAAGAGGTGAAATGCTTGAACCAGGATAGAGGAGGACGAAGAGGGAGATGGCAACATAGTGATGAGAATGGAGATAGGGCCAATGGAAGGTGCAGTGGGGGGGGGAGTAATGGGAGTAATGTGGGAGAAGCGGTCCAGTTGAGGAGACGGAAGAAGAGGAGACTGCCATATGCACGAAGAGGCGGTGAAGAAGAGAGCGGAGGAGATCCAGCCCCGACTCTCGCCAACAGCCAATCACGGATCTGGAGACAAATGCAAGAGTGTGGAGTGGGACCCGCTAGGAGCCAATCAGCAGGCGTTGTGGGAAGAGAAGGATTTTTTACCCCCCCCCCCAAAGAAGTAGTACACTTTTTTGCTCGCGCTGAGTAGTTTAGCTAGTGGTGCTACACTAATTTGAGCCCACCCCCTCCTGTCCGTCTGCTGTCACGCTCACACTGTCTCAACCAGTAAATACGTAATGTAGTAAACTAAACTAATAATACCTGGAAGATACACTAACATTGTCTGACATTGGCCTGTAACTCACTAGACGATCGTTGAGCGAAGCGTGTCCTCCTCTTATAGAGTAGAGGAGTTGGGTGTTAGTTTAAGTACGGAGTACAAATAGTTTATTGCACCCCAACAATCCCCACTACGGAGCCTTTTTTTGCGGGCGATAGCAATGGCCTGGCCAGCCAACCAACAGCCCTGGTAGGTTCTGACTTAACACGACTTTGAGGTACGGAGTAGAGGAGTAGAGGTGATAATAATAGTTCAGGAACCGAGAAGGGGGATCAGACAGCACGGGTTAGCATTCCCTTTCCCGGCCAAGGAAGGGTTCAGGCAGCCCAACTAGCTTGGAACACGGTCAGAGCCCGAGAGGATTTTGACTTGTCTAGAATATCGAGGGTTGGGTTTTGTAACAATTCCTATTCTTTTTTATTCTCGTCTTATTTTGTTTTGGACTTACTTTTTGTGAGTGGGATGCAATTGAAAAGGCTCGAGAGAAGAGGGGAAAAAGGCGAAGGCTGCTGAGACTGGCCTGTGCTTTGTTGAATGGGGGGCACTATGGGTTGAACGGCCTGGACTATAGAGCAATAAATTAGACTAGACTACTCCGTACACTGTACGGAGTACGTGTATGAGAGTATTTTACGCGAGCCCCTAGAGGAGGGGGCGGGGAATGGACAGATGGATGAACTGGACAACTGGTCTTCAATGGCATGTGGGTTTGGACACGAAAGTACCGCACATTCTGCCAATTTCGTCTCGTCGAGAACACAGCCGAGAGTAAGGTGTAGGGGTCCTAGTCTCGATCTTCCCGGCAAAGAGCGCAGCAGCGTGGGCTGGCTGGCCTGGCCATTATTCGTTCCATTCACGTCAATAGCCTTGTTTGGTTACAATTGCGGCAGGTACTCCGTACGGCACAAGACATACATCACGATACTGCATTCGGGGGGAAAGAAGTCGAGTGACTTGAGACACATTGCATATTCAACACGGCGGTGCATCGCGAACGACAGCAGCAAGGGCCAAAGATAATATCAAATGTTTCGATTGTCTGCTCCTCGCGTCCTTTCCATAGCCGCGAGTCTCTCGTTTCCTTCGACGACGAGGACGCAGAGGACGCAAGTCCCTGCCTATCCCGAACATCGGCAGCAGGCCAGCCAAGCAGGGGACAAACAGAAGTGTCACGGACTAGATCTACAAAATACGGAGTATAAACTAGTTTAGGGATGCAGGATAGGCTCGGCCCATTCTTCCAAGCCGGGCAAGTCCACAGTTCACCATTGGGGTTAACTGCCCGGGTTGACAAAGAGAGGCGCAGATAGCTACGAGACGAGGTTGCAGGGGCTTGGTCGAGGCGGTGGACAGTCTTCAAACGCCAAGTGCATATGGAGCGGCCTATCCCAGTCTTTTGGGGTCCACGATGAGCCTAAAAGAGAATCGAGGAGTATTATTATTCACGTAGGGCGGTCCATCGAGATCAGGGTCAGTTTTTCGGCGACCCACCATGGGCTTTTGACATTTACTGATAGAAGATGTTCGAAGGCACTTGCTGCGGTATTAATACTCCGTAGTACTCGGAGAAGAATTGATGAGAAACAAGCATTGATGCAGATATGTCCTGCTTCGCGATCTGTTCTATCTAACCCCAATTATCCAAGACTAGGCGCGGCAAAGCCATTGGGTTTTGCTGATGCCCAGTTAAGGCACCTTCTGACGACCACTGGATTCAGGGCTGCTACCTTGGGCACCCTGCCTTTTTCGCGGCATGAATAGGCAAAAGATGAGTCAAAACCGAAAAGTACAGACGATATCCCCAGCTTCACGATTGATCTGCGATAGCAACACATCCGTGGATCTGTGGCCCAATACGGAGTACAGTGCCGAAGCACTGCCATGACGCCATGGCATGTCTGATTCGTTTGGCGCAACACAAATACTTGTGTACAGACGGGCGCGTACTGCGACGTTACAGTGGAATTTAATCCACACACCCACAATGGCCACCAGACAATTGTCATTAAAGGTACCTTTCAACGACGGCCGTGGTTAATTCCCCCAGCGTATGGTGACACTGTCCAACCGTCTCCCCCATTCGTGTGTCCCATCGCGGCCCCTAACTACTCCGTATCACCGCAGTTTGTGGCGTAGACAGTGTGGGTGTTTGGATGGCGCAATAAACACACTGTCCGTTAGGGGTCAACTTGGTGTTCCTTAGGTGGCTGGTGTTGTTGGCCAATACGGATAAATATGGGGACCGTTACGCGGGAAGTACTTCAATCCATGCAGTAGGGAGTACTGTGCAATAGAGCCGAATTTAGACCAGCCACCTTCTGTAGCCACGATTCCTAATTGGAGGTATGAAGAAAGAGAAAGAACTGAAAAAACCAATCTAGTACTACTACTCCGTAGACGTGCAGAGTAAACTGGTTTGCTGCATTGCCTTTGGCCTCCTCTGCACCACCATCCACATCCCCAGAAGGCTTGCCACTCTCGATTGATTCATCGTGGCCTGGCCTCCGAAATGCCGCACCACATGCAAATTGAACTTCCACAACGAGATGCAAGGGCTTTTGCTTTTACTCTCCGTATTGCCCCGTGGGAAAACGGCCCAGCTTAAACGACCCCTGGAAATGAAGAACCATACTCCGTACAAGGGACGGGGGAAGAAGGTAGCGCGCGCTATTTTCGCTACTACGGACGGAGTATTATTAAATACTTTTTGACAAATCGGTCGGTTGTTTCCGATCCTTGCTGATCGTTGATGAGAATCTCCACCCACGGACCTTGAATGGGCCACGCCTGAAACCCCCGCTGAAGGGACCAAATAGCCAGCCAGCCCAGCTTCAGAGCAGCTCACACCAGTCAGCTACTCCATAGTTTACTCCGTACAGCAGCCCACAGTAGCCTGTGAGCTCCTCTGATGAACGCCATGGATGATTTTGGGCCGGTCGAGACACCAGAAGGTTTATGGCCAGATGAAACACAGTTTTCCGCTCGCCACTGACTGACTCTCTTGTGCTTTTTTCGTCAAGTTGTCGGGCTTGCCCGTGGAGAAGGCCGCCTTTGCCCACAACATGGCACACGCACGCTTCTGGCTTCTGGTAGGGAAACACCAGACAACGGGTGTATGATGTCGTGTGGTGCAAAGGGTGGACGCAAAAGATCCTCGCACACCCAACACAGCCAAAGAAACAACCTTGGCATGATCCAGCACACCTCATGACGGCGCCCATGTTACCTTACCCTCATTCGCACTCTAGCGGTTAACTTGTCTGGCACAAACGGTCAGCCGGAGAAGCCACTCCTTGCTCTTATCACGCAACAAACACATCGACATACGATATGCAGGCTGTGTTACCGACTTCAGGCTTTTTGCATCACCTTTCTTTTTTTTCGCCTATATTATTCTTTCATTCTTCTACCACCTTCCTCAGTTTATTTATCTTTAATTTGCAAGGACAATATAGCCCTTGTTATCAAGTGAGGGGTTTTTTATCTCATTTTGTCGACTAGTTCCATATCTAACGATACCAGTCTCCACGTTTGAGACCTGCACCGTTGGTGGCAGGATTCACAGTCTCTCGAATGTCCCTTCTGCCCCCTTCTAGGCCCAGTGTTGCCGCCAGCCCGACAAGCATAGACATTCATCAAGACAAGATCTTAATGGGAAATGGCCACGGTTAGTTGGCAGGCGAGCCCCCGCTTCTTCTCGAGTCACCGCCATGCAGCGGCGGTGGCGCAATCTAATTAGACCTGCAAATCATTTGGTGCATGAAGTTTGACCTTATCCTCTCGGCCAGGCTCTGTGCGGCCCTCGTTTGCATTGGTCCCCCGCCCAGTTTTCGATAAAGCTTTGCGTACCTGTACGTGTAAAATCAAGACAACAACATCTCGACTAGGCATGCTTGCTTGCAGAGCTATCCTTTCGGCATCCTCGTGGCTGCCGCCACCGGCGTAACCGAGATGCTCCGGATTCACGGATAGGGTCGTGATGCGCCTATGGTTCTGAATATCAATGGACGTGCAGGATGCCTGGCGAGCTATCATTCCCCACTCACCCGCAATCCACAGGGAATGTACGGAGCACTCTAGTTTACTTGTTCACACGCTTGCATTCAACATGCTTCGTCGACACAAAGTGCGCTAACCCGTCTCCAGCTTCCCTCTGCTGCCGAAAATGACGACTCGGCTAGTGACCTTTTGCGACCCAGGGTATCCCGAGCTGGCTAACTCGACTCGTGTTAACTTTTTTGTTGAGGGATTCGGCGAGGTCCCTTGGCCTGGTTGCCGTGATGGTGCATCGTGCTAATGCTGCAAACCTGATGCTCTCAACATGCATCGTTTCGAAATATTGAGGCGAAAGTGAGGGCACCCACGTCACCATGCATGTTGGGGCTAATGATTGATTCATTTTTTTTCCACCACGACTCTAACAAACATGGCCGAATCACGACACAGACTCGCGCGCCCGAGGGTTTAACTAAGGGAAGCGAAACATTATACAATTGGAGGGGACGGCTCGTCAAAGTGTCTGATATCGAAAGCGAGCCATCGCTTAAGCATGCGAACAAACTAGGCATCCTGCCCGGTTCGCTCATGCGCACAATTTACAAGGTTATATCAAAAACGAGTCGATAATAATGGGAAACATATCGGCCTTCCCCGCTTTCCAATAGACGAGCCAACCAAAAGCCTCCAAGATACACGTACGGAGTAAACTAGGTGGGCATAAATCAATGAAAATAGAAATGTCCGTGTGACGCCAATGTATTTTCTATTTATGCTTTTCCAGAGTAGGCAAGAGAAGGAAGAAAAAGAAAGGCGCAAAGGCGTGAAAACGATCTTTGACGATCTGGGGTTATCCCTACTAGGCCCTGCCAGCGAGGCATAAAAGACTAACTCGATTAGTCGAAAGATGAACGGTCACGTAGTAGGAAAAGCAAAGAAAAGAAGATATGCAGGTTATTCCGTACGGATACGATTTTTTACTTGTACGAGGAATCAAGCCAACCATTGACGCAATGTGATTCACGGGAACGAGAAAGGTTCTCCTGGGCATGGCACGTCTCTCCCCTCCCTGACGAGCTCGGTTATCCCGTCGAGAGAAACGGATGTTGGTTCTGTCGGCTGAGGTATGTACTATTGGCAAGGCCGCATCTCGGGAAGCCATCGAGACCCCAACCCCTTTGACTGTGGAAGAAAAACAAATAACAAGGGGAAATCCCGCGTATGCAAAGATGTTCCATCCGTACAAATCCGGATAGTAAGGGTTCTCAAAAGAAAAAAAAGAAAGGAGAAACGTCCCCGTAATTTCCAAACAAGACGGTTTTCGCCAAAATCTAGTTGAGCTAGACCATTTAGACGATCACTAAAGTGACTTCTATTCCCGACGTCTACGGAGTAGAGAAATAAATGTATTAAATCCAAGCGTCAATTGAGCTGCTCCGTAGATAGTATGAAAAGTCTACAAGTAACAAGCGACCACAGGAAGAGTGGAAAGAAACAAAACTACTTGTAGATACCCTCGCGTCGATAACCGCCAGAACCAAGAATCAAGTCCAATCCGTCCGAGCCTATTTGCTTTTTCTATGGCCTAACAGGTTTTATCGTCACCTTCGCCAATCACTTTCCCGAAACAGAGCATGGTCTCATTGGCAGAGAGAAAAAGCAAAAACGGAAATCTCGAGAGGCAAATTGTGGACTGATTTTTTTTTCTAGTAGGGAAACTAGATATGCGGCTTCAAACTAGTTTTTGAACGATTTTGAACGAAAAGGGCCAAGCGATGTAGCAACGTGCTTGTGGATTTCAGAAGGAAATTGAAGGGGTCATGGACTGATAGTGTTCGATGAGTTGAAATACATGTGTAGGCTTTTTTTGGAACATACGGAGTAGAGTTGGGCCGTTTGTTGTCTTGTCGAGGACTCAAACATGAGACATCCCCCCATCGGTGGTTGGATTCTGATTTCCCTTTGAAAAAGAAAGGAGTATTGTGCGCCACAAAACCTCATGTCTCGCGGAAAGAGTTGCTCGTTTGGGGGCGGGAGGCGATGTGCCAGATGCCGTAGATTCGACAAGATTGACAAAGTTGCAAGGAGCAATCCTCTCGTTTCTCCCTTCGCACCTCCTCGCATCTCCAGAACTTGACTTAGATTCGGGTCTCTGAGCCATCTTACCCCCCAGTTTTAATCTTCCATTGGCTTCCAAACAGCCTCCATCTCAGCCATGGAGGCGTGGGATTTGAGACTCGCCCTTTTGCTGGGCAAGGCAGCAGAAACCTCGTTTCTAATACTCCATAATATCCACTTGGGGCGGAGGCTTTTTGCTTTCTGTGTCTTTGCTTTTTCCGTCTTGCCCTCGAGTTTTCGGCTGGATCAGTGTCTAAGCATCCAGCGAGGTCACGCGGTTCTTCTAGACGGAAGACTAGGCCTTGACCCTGGTTCAAAGCCCATCTTATCTCAATCTCGCGAGCGGGACCCAACAGCAGGCGTCTCACCTTTACGACACAATTGTCTCCGGAGATCAAAGTATTTGGAAAAGAGAGGGATCGAGGGGTAACCCCGGGTCCGGAATGTCACTGCTCATTTCAAAATGGCTAAAACAGTAAGAGGTTGCGTAGGGGACCGGCCACGTTGTTGATGGACCTGAAGGATCACAGACAACTCTGTCCCTAGGCTGGAACTCTCTAGTTAGATGTAAACCAGTTTATACCCTTGACAGCCCGGAGAAATTGCATGGCCAACGAGGTGCTGGATCGTTGCTTTCTTTTTTTTTTCCCTCCCTTCTCCCTTGTTAATGCGAGCTACGGATGCGAGAGAAGGGGGCGGGAAGAACGTGTTCGAATATCGCAATTTAAACTTCCAGCCCCCGGGAAAAGAGCGTCCATGGCAAAAGCAAAGTATCGTGCCACGTCCACGCATGCACGCGTATGTCCTACGAGCATGTCCACCGTTGAACTGGAAGCTCTTCGAGTTGCGTGTACACGTATCCTCGTCCCAAACATATTTGAAGCGCGCCGTATGACACAAGATCCCTATCACCCACCTTCCAGACTCGTTGCAGTCGTCTTGGAAATGGCCCATCAAAGTCCGAAGGATGAGACCAACAAACCGACCCGAGAGTTCTCGCAGCCAGCCTCTCTTCCACTGTATAGAGATCATTCATGTAAGTCAGAAACATAATCCACATGGATACTCGCCAGGTCCCCATGAACCGCGTGCGTTATTGAAGTTCTTTCCTTCGCTTCTCTTTTCCCTCTCGCCAATCTGGCACTCCTATCTAGCCGTGAATACTCCGTACATATTTCAGTAAAGACATGGCACATATGCCGCGTGGTTGAGCCAGCCCTGTAAACAGAAGGTCAGCGTGGCTTGTTTGATCAGGGGTGCCAATGTCAAAAGAACAGTGGGAGCTGTCGTCACTGCGCAAATAACATTCTAATTTGCCACAGACGGACACGGTAAGCTGAATAAAGTCAGTGAATTGCTGAGGAAATGTATACTGATCTCATAAACTTGCTTCGGGGCGTTTTTAGGGGTCTTCTGATCATCCAATATATTAAACAAGAGCCAGTCGTTTTGTGTCTGGGAGGGTGGGAAATTTTGAAGGCAATATGCAAGTGGTCAATATTTGTGGTACATTGATTGGTTTGTTTGAAGCGTTGTCTAGAACGGCCGACTATTGGGTTGATACATACACTACCAACACCACATGTTTCCCCTCCAGCTGCGTCTGCCCATATTTGGGGCGTCCTATCGATAGAAGAGGTGATTCTACAGGCTTGATAGGACGGGTGGTTTATGACGGCAGGTGACCATGAGAACAACCATGGTGACTTTTCGCTTTTTGCAGTTTCAAAGGTCTCTTTCGAAGTGTTGGGGGAGAAACAGAGCATCTCGCTTGTAAGATCATCCGAGGAATTCGGAGTACTCGTCAAAACTTCCTTCTTGATTCGGGACAAGAGTGGTTGGCAATGATTCGCCGTGATGAAATTAGCCTTCGGGTTTGAAGACTGCTGGCAAGCTCCTGGTTAGCACATGCCATATCAAATGATATTGGAGATTGGGCTATCGTGTTGAAAGCTCTTACTGGAAGAAGACCGGCTGTAGCGTAACCCCAACCCGAAGCACTTGCGGCCTTGGGATTGGCGATGGAGTTATGATGGAAATAGGATGATAGGTTAGGATTTGATGACTGGCGTGTGTATCCTACAATCACATCAAAATCACGGCGAGTAGGGAAGGCAGTCGTCTTGTCATGGTGCTAGACTTGCTTGACAAGAATGCAAATGGGAAAGGGGAAAAAAGAGAGAAGAGAGAGAGGCATGGTAGTATTTGAGCACGTGTACAGATTAACGCAAGGATGCATAAAATGAGTACAAATCAGATTTGTGTATTGTAATACAGATGCGCTGCATTTGCTCCAGAAATAGAAGGAGGCAAGGAGGGCACTACGACATGTGAAAAGGGCAACTACGACAATATCAGGTAAGGGAAGGCACGAAGCAACAGCAAGATGACCCAATAGCGAAAAAAAATAGGAAAAAAGAAAAAAGGGGAAAAAGGGGGGAAAAAGGGGAAAGAAAAGGAAAGAAAAAAACTCTTCTTTAAAAGGAGTAAATTAAAAACTACTGGCTCCTTCGACACCAGTTTGGCTTGAGCAAGCCTTGTTCGCAAACTCGTGATATCTTTCCCATGCCACCAAAATTTAGAGCAGCCCAACGAAAAACTAAAGGTTCAAAACTATGCCCACTATAACAATGGATTTCGCCACCAGAATAAGCATATACTTTTGGCCTTTACCCCACCTTGTCTCTTATGGTGGGGCACACGAACCTGAGTTTGACATTCCTAGCAGAACCCATCAAACAATATCATACGGCTGCTATGCCTTACCATTGTTATCGCTCTTAGCCTCGCGCGAATCCCTACAAAACATATCCCTTTCTCCACGCAAGGGATGGCATCTCTCCGGCCCAGAAAATATCCTTACAAAAGCGACCTCTTGCCCACCATTACCTCGCAGCCCAAGGGATTTTTTCCTGCAATCTCATGAAACCCCGAGATCACTCCCGGCCACTCCATACCAAACGCCGCCCAACTCCTCGTTCATCTGGTTCAGTAACTCCACGAAGTGATATGACTACGACCAAGGACTCTACCCCTGCCCCGTTGGGTGAGTGGGAAGATATCCAGGAAGTGATATCCTCGCACAGCATGGCTACCCCAGAGCTCGAGATTCCTTCGGTCCCTGATCTTTTTATCACATTCCCCCCCATCCGCGATGGCCTTGCCACGCACACTTCCCAAGTCCAGGATGAAACTGTCCGGGAAATGCTACCCCATCTCGCCGGTCTCGAGACGGACGTGCGTTACAATGCCCACGGCGTACCTCCGCTGCGTCGAGCTGCACACATCCGCTTTCTGAAAAAGATGCTTGGCCCTCTGCCACCACAATTTCTCGCCGCTGATGCGAGTAGACCATGGTTTCTCTATTGGTGCCTTACAGGTCTTGCGGTCTTGGGCGAGGACATTTCTCCGTATCGCGAGTCCTTGATCGCGACGGCTCAGAGCATGAAAAACCCAGGCGGAGGCTTCGGAGGCAGTTCAGGTCACGCCTCACACCTCGCAACCACATACGCCGTGATTCTATCACTTGCAATTGTCGGCGGGGAGGATGCGTACGAGGTAATAGACCGAAGGGCCATGTGGAAGTGGCTTTGTTCTCTCAAGCAGCCGGATGGTGGCTTTCAAATGGCCCTGGGGGGTGAAGTTGATGTACGGTATGTCAAATCATGGGAGAAGCTCAGACCTTCTTTCTTTCCTTTTCTTTTTTTTTCTTTTTGAAATGTACTGTTTAAACAATCCGCTGCTGTTGTATGAGGCATTTCTTGGCCTAGGCTAAAGAAGAAATTGGCCTCTGGACTGTTGCTGGGTGACCTCCCTCTTCCAGGGTGTAGGATGGCAGTTATTTTCAACCGACCGGACCTACCTGCCTGGCTCATTCCGCCTCCCTTTTCCTCTACTGTGCCTCTGCTTGTGGACCTCCAAGCGCCCTAGTGGGTGGCTTGCTGACCTTGATCTTCCCGAGAAAGTTGCAAGATACGCATCGGCTAACACCTGTTTCGTTGCCATTCGTTTCCGACAGAGGGGCTTTCTGCGCAGCTGTGATTATCTCGCTTCTTAACCTACCTTTAAACCTGTCACCCGACTCACCTGCATGGACTCCTGACCACCCTAATCTCTATACTGGTCTGGAAGAGTATGTGCGGAGATGTAAGTATCCCCCAAAACCTGCTACGCCCCTCCCCACCACATTCCATGCTGTGCTATCCGATATTCGGGCGCCCCTCCAACGCATCATTCCTTGATGAGCCATTCCCCTCTAACCTGCCCAATCAGGCCAAACATACGAGGGCGGTATAGCGGGCAGGCCGGACGCAGAAGCCCATGGTGCATACGCCTTCTGCGCACTAGGGTGTCTGTCCATTCTGGACACGCCACATCGTATCATACCCAGGTGAGTCTTTGTGCGCGCGTCCCATTTCCTTGCCTCCACCCCTCATACTTGTTCGGTTGCGGGAGCAGCGGCAATGATACGAGGTATATCTTGCAAAGTGTCTCTCCTTCTCCTCTTCTTGGCAGAGGGCCCGAACAAGGCCACACATTGGCACGGGGCATACTGCACTGTTTTCCTTTGCTGACGATACAAATCAATACGATAAAAACCAGGGTTCTTGATGTACCCAGCTTCATATCCTGGCTCTCAGCACGCCAGTATGCCCCAGAAGGCGGTATGTCTGGCCGCACAAACAAACTGGTAGACGGCTGTTACAGTCACTGGGTTGGTGCGTGCTGGCCCCTCATAGTAGCAGCCCTCGACGGGCCCATCCGTGGACCTGGCCATCAAGCAGATAGTGATGGCGACCGGAAGGGGGGCCCGGGCCAAGACCCTCCAGAGGCCCAAAACAAGGCCGATGCATCTAAAAATGATGTCGAGCCACTTGTCAACAAAGAGAGTCTCTTCAGTCGGGAGGGGCTCATCCGCTACATTTTGTGTTGTTGTCAAGACACATCCAAACGAGGGGGCCTCCGCGATAAACCATCCAAGTAAGCAATACTTTGCCTTCCCCCGGCCAACCTCCACCCTTTATCCTTTCAAATCCCACCTTGGATACAATAGAGACATGGACCTGTACACTCTTAGAATGTAGAGGAGAGAAATCTGGGTAAATATGAATCATAGGATCCGAAAATCGCTAACACGCACTGCACCTTTCCTAGGCCCTCAGACGCATACCACACCTGCTACATCCTCTCCGGCCTCAGTTGCATCCAACACAAATGGTATACGGTGGCCGACGAAAAGAACGAAGGTACATACTCGTGGCACACGGAACCGTTTGTCGAAGGAAAGAAGATCTACGACGACACGGCCAACCTGTTGCCAACGCATCCCATCTACACCATACCACTGGACTCGGTCAACAACATCAAGGCGTACTTTGCCGCAAAGACGGGGTTTTAAGATGCCTGTAGCCTAAACCACAGTTACAAGCACGATAGAATCTTGCCAAGAAGTTATTTCCAGTTCGGTCTAGGCCGGCCCTTTTCTTCCCTCTCTTTGTCGTTCGCTTTCCAGATGCGGAGAATTTTCATGTAAAAGTGTAAACACAATTTGTATATTACTTTATACTTGTGTCAAAAGAAGCTGGATAGCAAATGACGGCAAAACACACCTTGCAAAAAAAAAAAAAGAAAGAAAGAAACCTAATGACCACAACAAGAAGGTGTTCCTGTCTTCGAGGATCCCCTTCTCCAGCAAGGTGGCGACGCGGGCAACAAAGATTAAGGCACTCGTCGTGCTGGGCAATTATCAAGGTCGCAAGGAAATGTTATCGAGTCGTCTGTGAGTAAACTGCTTCCTTGGTTCGTCTCCATGTAGTGATATTCATGCCTCCATATCGGACATGCTTTCGACTCTCTTCACATCTGCTCTGACAAGAATATCCCATCTCCCCATCTTCAGCCTGCCCCTCCCTCTTCTTTCTATACGTGTACTCAAAATCACGGCACGCACCAAAACACCCGTTAAACGACAAAGTCCCCAGTGTCGCATCTTCGTCCCAACATGGGTAAGTGCAGGGAGGCCAACCAAGAGAAGCAAGAAATCAATCTTGTCCACACGCCTTCAAAAACACCCCCAATTCCCCCACCTTTGACCGAAATTACCAATTCCCCTTGGACCCCCTCCCCCTCCCTTCTTGCACAGTCTCGACGGGAGCGGTCAGAGAGGCAAAGGCATAAATTTGCTGGGAGAAGAGGGGGGGGGGGTTGTGTGGAACCAATCTGCACATCATTCGTCTTGTGGGCTTATTACATGCAACGCATGCGGTGCGGCGGGATCCACCCCCTTTCAAGGAAAACAAAAATATCGCCTTCCGATTGTATGTGTATGTATGGGCTGAATGGCGTTCGGTTTGGAACGCGAGTGGCCATTGTACATATCGGGCGAGAGTGTGAATGCAATTCTTCAGCCGATAGACTTTCGTGTTGCCCGGGCTTTTCTCCTGTCTTGTGCACTATCGTCAGAGGGAAATTTCGGTAGCCAGCCTGTCAACAACTGCACTCATGATAGGTTCATGGCAGAGGCCCCTGTTCGTTTCTCAACCACCCCCTTCTCCCCAAGGACAGTCATCCCTCATGTCTATTTGTAGAGGCTGGGAAAGTCTCGGGAAAGGAACCAGCTTCTGGTGATGAACGCGAAGTGAACCCGGAGTAAATGAACGCCAGAGAAGAAAGATGGCGCGAAAAAAAAGAGAAGACTTCTAGAAAAATCATGCACGAATGTCGTTCATTTTCTTGCCCTCCCCTTGAAATCTTCCGATTCGACACCACATTGACTAGCAGCACCTGATTGTTTCTTCTTTCTTCTCCCCAAGCCCGGTGGCACCAAGTGAGAATTCTCTTTTCCAGGCTTTCTGACCTATAATTGGGCCAAGCCAGGCTGCTTGCCGAAGTTGTGTACAAGTACGGAGTATTGCATTAGTAGGCAAAAGAGTATCAAGACTGGGGTTCCCAATTCCCCACTGATAATCAATGCGTCTGGATGTACGGGCGTCAAGCGTCAACGTCAACACGGTTTCCCGGGCTGATCGAAAACATAAGAAAACCAGGTCGTCTTGCCGCCGAAGGGCCAAGAGGGAACCGTCCTGCACCTGCAACGTAACTCGACGTCGTGTTGTATGGTCCAAATTTCATTTTTTTTTTCAAAGGGCGAGGCACTTCGGTGTCTGCACGGAGAGTTGTCTTTGTTTAAATGCGGCCGCTTTCGAGGCCAGCCTCCCCTCGACCGTCCAATGAAATACTGCAACATGGCCCGAGAAGTGTGGACTCGCTTGCATTCGACTTCACGCTCGCTATTTCTTTCCCTCTCGCATGTCTCCTCTTTGTTCTTGTTCTGCTAGATCTGCAGAGTGATTGCACATCCTATCTGAAGGACACCAACGGTTCAGATTGTAGGAAAGGGGGTGTGGCCAAGTTGTAATTGGCGCGAATAAAATACTCTCGGTGTCTCTGATTCTTTCCGGCAGTGCGCTGAAAATAGTATCTGAAGGCTGCACGTAACTGCGGAGAGCTGGATGCTTTTCGCGCTAGCACTTCTCCAAATTAGCCATTTTATCGACAGTCTGACATCGAGTAGCTGCCCTTTGGCCGTCAGCAGCCTCTTGGTTTACGTAAAGTGTGAGGCAATCTCGTGGCTCTCCGGATCACGCTCCCCGTCCGTGGTTCTAGACAGAAATACCAAGAATTAACCGCTGTTATTGGTGGACAGGGTCACTCGGTAAAGGATCCGAAGCACATCGCTCTTTCTGTTACCCCCATCCTTCGTCAGCAGGAATGGTCTCGTAAGTTCTGACAAGACTACCATTGACGAATCAAAACTTAGCACAGAGGCCGAAAAATAATTCACCGATCCCCCCCGTGGTTCTCGCACTTCTGTGGCGCGTACGCAGTATCAGTCGCATAATTGTTCACATTGGTCTTTTCCACAACCCACAATGATTTCGAAATTATGGAGAGACACGAAGTGATAGCGACAACCACGAATGACTGGCCCCTGGTGCTCCGTTTTCGCAGTGTCCACAGGTTCTAGTTGTTTGACGGGCGGCTATGAGAACCCTCCCTGGCCGCCATCGGTAAACATGTTCCAATCTACGGAGTACCTCGCCGCCAAATGTTTAAAGTGAGACACGAAATGTATTTAAGCTGGGGTGTCTCAGGGTGACCAATAGGAGGATTGGCATATCGGGACGAAGAACGGATGGCATCGGGCTTTACTTGAAATTTTTTCTTTCTTTTTTTTTCGTACGGGGAGACGCCGAGAGTGCATATTGCCTCGTGATTCTAAATAGTACGCGCCCTGGACATCAGAATTGTCAGTCGTTTATACGATGGTTGGAAGAACAGATGCACTCTTTTGCCACTCCGAGTGGTAAAGCCCTGGAGCCCGTCCCCCCATATTGTGGAAGATTAGTGTATCCGTTGGCTGTGTTTGCGCCAAGCTCTCGAAAAGCTAGAAAGAGGCAAGGAGGCAAGGAGGGTAAATAGCGACCCTTCGTGGTTCACGACATCGTATTGCTGTAGCAAACGGCTATTAAAAGAGACTGGCTCTTTCGTTTGTCCTTCCGAGATTGGGAAATACTGAGTGTGCCATGTCAACATGTGTATGCCATGCCCCGGTTCTTGTAGGTGAAGGTACGACCCAGCTCAAAAGGCTCCTTCTTTGACAATCTACTGAAAGCTGGAAGCGCGGAAGGAGCAATATGTGTACATGGGCGCATCTGGGCAGCTGCCCGTGTGCTCCGTACAGTTGCCTACTGTGGGTGTACTCCGTAGGTACTCTTATTGCCTTGAGCATTTCGTTCAGTGGTCCATTGGGCCAGGCCCTGACCACCCGAAAAAAAGAAAAGCCCTGACCTCCACACAAAATATTACACCTTTACTTGATTTTTAATATCAAAGCAGAAGCATTGCCAACTCATCATTGCATACGCATGGAGCCAGGACCAGACCTGGCTAGCCAACTTCACCCCTCCCCTCCACCCCCTCCAAGTGCCATTCTGCCAATCTCAACCGTCTCGTCTTCTCTTTACAAGGCGCGTCAGCGGATCACCTCCTTCGATTCCCGATCTTGTTCGTCTACTCTTACACAGTCCTTGAGATGGACCGCGTGCACCCCCCCCCCCCCCCCCCCCTCTTTGCCCCCGCTTTTGTCTCTCGTTTCTCAAGTCTTATCGCGCCAGTCTATAATTTGTCTTAGGAAACAAAACAAAGGCGGGGAGTGCGACACTTGAAAGGAGCCTGTCCGAGAGATTTATCCTGCAAGTCTAAGGGAAGAGAAAAAGAAAGGAAAAAGAATTGGCGAGTGACCATGATTGGCAGGCGAGTCCTCCGCATTCAGATTGAAGACAAATGGGACACGAAACGTGACAATGTATTAATTTCTGTACATTTATGGCTAGAGCCTGCAGAATATTTCCTGGGTTCTGCACTTTCGTGCATGAAGTCGTGGCTTCTATTGATAGGGGCAAGGCTTCTTCTGTTCATGCATGTTCGACAACCAGTCCCAACCTCTTTGCTCACCGACCTTCTAAAAACATCCCGATTTTATGCTTTGGTACCACCAGTACCATGAAGATTGTAAAGAGTACGCGCTTCAGCCGTCACATTTGCATGCAAGGAAGCGAATCATGACAGGGGTATCTCGACAATATCGAAGCATAACGAAGAATAAGCAGAAAAGACACAGATGGGCCCAGCTTCGCCAACCCGAGGTTCCATCTTGGCTAAAAGCAAACCCTCAAGTCCATTTCAAGATGTAGGCGTCCATGTTTGAGCCGGGCCTTTTCTGGAATGAGCCTGTCCTAATAGTTGATGCTTCATGCCTTGCTAACAGGACGAATGAGGACCATCCTAGGATGGGAGTAGATATCTGCATTCCTATCCACTAAATGCCCCCCAAAACCACGGCATGTACCCTTTGATTTTCCATTAGGTTTTACCGCTGCCTCCGGTGTCGAGATTACATACTTCATTGGCGGCTACGGCAAATCTACCTCTCCTGAAGCTCATTCGCCCGCCACGGTTCCAGCGAATCGCCATCATCTCTCGTTTAACTTTCGGGGTCCCATCTTCGACGTGGCCGACCCAGTAATCTGGACAGCGCCTTCATACTAGCCCAAGGCCAGGCCTCACAATTATCGCCATACTGGTGGTACCACCAATTCACCAAGGCAAAGCTGCAGGGACTTCGTAGCTGGGCTGAAATTAGTCAATTGGCCTGTCTTCCAGCTCTACGGAGTACACACCCAGAACGGAGACGAAGGCTCTATTATTGCCTTTCACCAACTTTCCCAATGGTGTCTTGTCAAATGGCTGGAGCAGAAGCTTCGTTCTTTTCTCCTTTCCATCAAACTTCAGACCGCAGACGACCCTGGACCCGGTTGTTTTCGATAGTTGCTAGCCATTGGCTATTTCAACCTGCCACCCCTGCTTTTCCCTCCCCTTACTTTTAACTCACGGATCTACATATCAAACCCTTGCCTTTGCAGTATGCATGCAAGCCAGACATTGCGGTGTGCAACGAGATTTGGTGTTAAGCCTGGCGGTGTCCAGATGTATCTGTCTCCTCGTTCAATTGGCCCTCTGTGCACGCCGGAAACTTTGCACTGCGTCTTTATTTACTCGCCCTCATCGTCTTCCTCTTCGCTGCCAAGTGGCATGCTTCATGTGTCCACCTTTTGTCCACCTTTTGTCCACCTTCACCCCACTTCTCCTCTCTTCCTATTCCACTTGGTTCGGCCCACAGAGGGTTGCTTGACCGAAAACTCGAACCAACAGAGCCGCTTCACACCAAGAAATACATCATCACGATTGATGACCCGTGCCGGACTTGCCTTGGACTGTTAGTTGGCCTTGTTAACCCACTCTTTCGTCCTTTCTTCGGCTTGAGATGGGGTCAATGACCTGTCCATGTTTGGCTTCGATTTTATGACTGGTTGCCGAGAGGCCTTTGTCGCGATATGTGGCACTGAGCCCCGACTTATTATTATAGCCACCACTGCTTCAACACAGCGCGGTGTTTTGTATGGGCACTTCCAATCTTTGGTATCACCGACCGAGCTCCGGCCTGTGGAGTTCATAGGAGATTCAAGGAAGGGGGGCAAGCACCCTAGCCCCGCAACGCTGCCACATACGATATGCCTTCACCGTTTTTCTTCTTTGCCTTTTCTTGTTTTCTTGTTCTGCTGGGCCCTGACTGCTGGGCCCTGACCCCATGCAAGCTAGCTGCTCTTCGTTCTCCTTTTTCTTTATCTTTTGGTTCGTCGTTTCTCATCTGCTGGAGGGGTTTACCTGTCTCGTTTCACATGACGTCTTCCATCTCTGAGCTGTTTTTCAATGCTGTATTTCTTGACTGCCACCAGGCCGCATTGCCCACTCTATCAAATTTAGCAGGGCGCCTAGCCAAGTCATTTGTACAACTGCCCTATTACCTGTCAAGTCCGGCTCATTTTCCCTCATGCTCCAGCCAGCTCCTGGCGGGTACTCTCTATTTTCTGTTTGCGATCCCTTGGCCAGCAGTTTGACAGGTCTTTTTTTCGTCTTTCGCCTCAATATGCATATCATATTCATCACTTTATAAGCCGAGAGGTCACGATTTGTGGAACAAAAAAAATCACAGAAAAAAGGCATGGGTCGTTAAGAGCGGGTCGGACCCTTCCTGAGTATGCGGTAGGTCATGGCCGGGCTTGGTTGAGTACTTGGGCTTGGTTTCTCGTCCTTGCAAGACCGGGAATTGGTACTCCGAGCATATGAAAAAATAGAGGAAAGGAATGAAGAAGGGTTTTCAAGTCGCCCGTTCCAACAAATTGCCACCAAACATGCAGATGAGGCCCAGAGACCGATCATTGTTGTCGTTTTGGTATTAGTGGTATGTCGGACTGTTTTGGTATATGCAGGTATTGACTCGATCAGTCCCTTTGGCAAAGTTTTTTTTTCTTTATTCTCTAAACTATTTCTCGGCCTTCCTCCTTTACCCGAATGGAGAATGATTGTGAGGTGATGAGTAGGAGGTCATGTCTCGGTCCGTCGGTTTTTATTGGGCTTTTGTTGGGACGAAGTTCCAGAACATGCAACAAGGAACCGAAGAAAATGGCGAAACCGTTGTAAATGTTCGGAGCTGGGCCGGCCAATGTCGTGCCGGAACACAACAATGCCACTCTTCGTAAATTTCATAACAATAATTAACTGTTGAGGTGAGACTAACCTAAAATACTACGTAGGTACCCTTATCTAATCCAAAATTGGACGAGGGGTAAAATTCAATCCTCTCTCGTCCTGTTTGGTGACTTGATCACCCTTGTGCTGTTCCACCACTACCCCTGGCATCTGAAAATAGCCAGTCCAGGGTCCAGTAATATCCCCTGGGCGGTTAAAGGGCAGAGGGGGGGGAACAACAGAAGGGATGTCTTTGGAGAAGCTGGACGGACACATTGCGCAAGCAAGGTACCAGGCAGCGGCAGCGCCAGTGCCAACAAATGCCCTGACCGCCGGCTCGCGCAAATACCCCAGAAATTTAATCTACGAAACAAGACAGGGAGGGCCTGTAGCGGTACGATATTTATGGAAATGGACGGGGCGGGTCCCAGTGTAAACTAGTTTACTATGGTATGACGGGGGGTCGATGGAGTTATGGAAGAGAGGGGCATACTCCGTAGGGGCTCTGAGGAAAACGAGAGCATCGAAAGATTTGACAGCACGAGCATGAGTAAGTATTGAGGCATCACTGACACCTTGTCTTCCTATGGGCTTTACAGTCGCAGACAACTGGGCTTCATCTACGGTGTTTTGCTCGGTAGGCTTTACATGTAATTCAAGCCATCTGGGCAGTACAGAGTACTCCATATGCTTCCATTTTCCATTTGCCCCTCCCTGGCATTTCACCCCCCCCCCCCCCCCCCACATAGGACGCTACGTACATATTTCTCTGGGATTTGCTTTTTCGATGGATGGATATTATTACCTTGTGATCTAAACTAGGAGCCGAAGATAACTAATAACAGAAGGAGCGAGGGGCTACAAGAGGGGAGGGGGCGGGAAAACAAACAGGGAATATGCGAATACTGGACATGAATATCGGAAGGTGCAGAAGGTGCAGAGAACAAAATAAAGAAATGACGATGGGGTCGATGGGGTCGATGGGGGCCGTGTTATGCATCTGGTTACCGAAGGAAAGAGCTCGAAGTGCAAGGAAAGACCAGAAGAAAAGAGACAGTGGAAGGAAGGAGCAAATCTGGTGGTCTGGTGGCCTGGTGGCAGTCACGTATGCACATGTACACCCCCTCCCAAGAGGGGATGACTTGTACAGCTTGCATCCTCCCGATACGTCCCCGTCCCCTCTTTCCACCCGTTGAGCCTCTCAAGCCATTGATATCACCAAAGGACAGTATCTTGGCCTCTGTTCGGATTGCTTTGCTGAGGCAGTGGTTTGTGGATATGGTCAGTTCAACGCATTCCATTCCATTCCTCTTGCTCAATCTTCAGGGAAGGGAAGGTGCGAGACGGAAGGGAAAAAAAAGAAAGAGAAGCAAACACACACACAAAAAAAGGTTCCAACAGACCAGTTAGAGAAAGAGCGAGGGGCGAAATGGTGCAAGGAGGGGTGTGGCAGAAGGGCAAAGGTAATAGGCCCTCCTCGTTTATCATCACTGGCGTTCAGGCACGCCAACACATCAAGTATGGGTCACACTATTTTCGACAAGCAGTAATCAAGGGTTATTAAATGTGTGTTGTTTTGCACTCGCTTTGAAGCTCCCTTTGTAACCACAAGTCTGGTACTCCGTACAGGGTATACAAGATACACCACTCTACGGAGTATCTAGTCTTTTCTCTTCTGTTTTCCTTTGGAATTGCTCCTTTGTTTTCTCCGATTGGGCCTTTTCGTTGCTTTCTTACATTTTCTACACGCCCCCTTCTGCAACTTGCAAAAGCGGAAGCTTCATCTTAAGCCCACACACGCCCCTCCTTTCCCCTCCCCATCCCATAGGCCCCCTATCAGAACCGTAGTTACAGCGACCCTAGTACTACCAATGTGCTAAAGAACAAAGTCTCCCACCTCTCTACCCTGCCAACTGTCTCTGATCCTCACGACAAGACAGGCCCGGCTAGGTCTTTGCTTTGCCGTCATTGTCTAATTTCCAACCCTGTTCTGTTACTAGGTCCTGGCGGTTTCTCTCTTGCAGAATGGCGGCTCCCATGTTCTCTAAACCTTGTCCAATACACACACCCTGGAGTGCACGACTTGCTCTTTTACTCTCTTGTTCCATGTTGCCCTCCGGAATTGCCAAACTTGCCAAACTGGCGGATGCTCCGTACACATGCACACCTTAGTACCTCTAATTTTCTCCAACCCCCCCTCCCCTCTCTCCCCTCTCTCCCCTCTCTCCCCTCTGCCCTTTGGCCCAGCACACTACAGTACACTACTTGATCTGCCCCACACTGACCAGGAAAAGAAACGTGAGTTGAGATAAATCCCACATACTCCGTAATAAAATATCTTCCCCCCCAAAGACCTTTCTCAATTCCTCGAAACCTGGTACCTTTTTTCGCTCCTACTCTTTTCCTCTACTCTGGGTAGGGCCCTGAAATTGTGTTAGCCACTCTTGTCCCGGCAACTGATAATATCCTCGTCTCCTCCGGCTTCTTAACTTCCTTCCCTTCCCCCTTCCCTCTTCTTCCTTTTCTTTTTCTCTATTTTTCCTCTTCATCCTTAATTGTCCCCCCTCCCCAATTCTCAATCCATATCTCGACACACCATCCTCTTTCCCGTTACATGCCTGTTTTTTTTTTTCACTTTTAAAAAAGGCTTCGATATCTGCATCTCGTTTTTGCTGCGCCATCTCCTGTTTTGATACCCTCCCACTCTCAGCTTACACGTTTTGTGTCGTCGACGTTGGGCTCCATTGCATAGTGAGGCGCGCGTGGTGTCTCAGAATTTCTTCTTTCTACCCAACGTCTTCTTTTCTGTTGCAACCCTAGTTGCTTTTTTCGTCCTCGTGTGTGTTTCCGGTCCTCTTTGGCGTGTTGCCGTTTCCCCATCTTTTCGATTCTCTTTGGCTCCGTCTCAGCCCCCAATCTTTGTCTCGGTGCAGTCAGACACATCCCGTCCACCGACACCATATTCGAGCCACGGCCTCCCTCTCATACACAAAACACCCTGCCGAATAAGCCAATTGGAATCTACCTGACATAATGGGCGGTTTCTACATGCAATATCTCGAAAGTAAGTCTTGAATGGATGGCTGCCGTCATTTAGATATCCAGCTCTACCCGATTTCTTTTTTTATAATGGACCTGTTGTATCGATATGTAAGTGGGGGAGGGGGTGTGAGAAACAAACCCACCGGGTTGCTGAACATAGAAGAGAGTTCATCCCATGGTGGAAGGGCAGTGCATGTGGTTTCTTTCGCCCCCTGCTTGCCCTGCGCTGTTGGGCAGATTGCCGCTCTGTGCGTCTTTCCAGATGGGTGGATCTACAAACTAGATTCCTCAGTCCTTAACACTGTTGGGCATCGTTGTTGCTAGACTGGTTTCTGTCTCGGTATTAGTTTGGCATGCATCAGCTCTCGGTTGCCCCCCTCGATATCCTCCCATGATGGAGGGGAGGGTTAGGCACCCATTGGAACACCCGCCCCACGGCTGGCTGTGAGGAGAGAGAACCGTGTGTGGTATCAATGGCTCGCATCCATGTTCATGCGAGATTAGTGCGATCGGGGCGACTGGTGCAAGATGGCTAACCAGCCTCTTTGGTTTTAGGCCTCTGCCGTCGACGTGGCTGGCAAGACCCCATGTACGAATGCTATCATAGCCACAGCGGCTACACTTGCCTCGTCCTCGTCAACGGCCGCGAGTACCAGACCGACCTGGCCTACCAATCGGATGTTCTCGCCCAGGAGAATGCCGCCATGCGAGCATTCATGGTTTGCCGCAACTTTTCCGTCAACGGAGGCATGTTGGCTCGTAATGGAGTTGTCCAGGGACTCCCCGCCAACGACACTGGCCGACGTCAGCGCAAGTCTCGCCACTCACCCCCTTCGTCGCACGGAAGAGACTCCCGAAGCCATGGACGTCGTTCGGGCACGCACTCCAGCAGTAGCTCGACTGCCTCTTCAGACTAAATGCTAGCCCCGGAGGTCCAGATGGCGGGTCTGCTTGCCTGAAAAGGCGGCCTCCGAGGACACCAACGTGAAGGACTTTGTTTCCTTAGCGTAGGCCCCGGACCTTTTTTTTTTTCTCTCTCATGGACATTTGCCTTGATTGGACCTTTGGACGTCATCGTTCTTTTTTTTCTTTTCTTTTTTCTTTCTTGCAGTTCTTTCCGGCACTCGACCTGCGCATGCCCATTGCTGCGCGGATCTGGGTATTTTCCAGAGCGAATGGCAGCATTCCCTTGGATGCATATATAAACCACGGGCGAGGTGCTTCGCGGCCCATCTCTCCTACCTCGGAAAAGGTAGTGTGGCGATGCTAAACCCATCATTTTGTTTATCACGTCGTTGGGTCCAATCCCACGGATCACATCGACTACCAAAAAAAAGCAACGATAAAACAACCTCAGATTGACACGAAAACATGGCCGGCGGACATAGTTGCTTCGATTTCTTGACGACTCTTTACTTGTCTCGGTTGCGACGGATTTTATCATGACAATTCTTATAACGACTTAGACGTACGATTTTCATGTTTTGTTTTCTCAATTTTTTCATTCCTCTTTTCATCTCTGTTCCTTTTCTTTTTCCCTCCAACGCTTGTCCTTCTCATGCAAGATACTTCAACTTCCGTTGTTGACCTTGGCCTTGATACCCCCCCCCCCCCATTCCGTTTTCCACTCACGGGATCTCACAAACCAAAAGCCCCATGGCCTTTTCGACCCTGGAAACCAATTACCGCACCTTTTGCTGGATCTTCCTTGGATTTGTTGCGCTCTGGTCTCTGAAATTATGCCGCCGACTTCCAGGACGGACCAACTGGATACTGCTACCCGATCCCATTGGGTTGGGAGCAAACAGAACCAACCCGCATGGATAAAAGGAGCTACTTCTCTTTTATTTTAGGACCTTGGTCGGTGGCTTGAAAACACAGACCAGTCAAAAAATCCAACGGGCACTTTATCACCCCCTTTTGGAGGGACATGGTTCCCAATAAGGATATGGAGCGAGCAGCATTACCTTCCAGTGGCCAGTCTCTCCTCCGAGTGCCGATTGATGAAGGAAGAAAATACAGAGGAATGGCTGATGGCACCCTCTCACCGCAGTGGCTAGATTTTCACGCGATATGACAAAAAAGAATGGATTGGGAGGAAGCTTGAATTTTGAGCATTTAGCATGGTAGGACACAAAAAAAAGGCACTGGCGGTGGCTCGTTGCTGGTGTCTTCCTCCCTCGGTTTGAGATGGAGTAGACTCGGACGATTCTTTTGGCAAAGCCGATGGCACCCACGACTGGGAGGATCAATTTATCCTTAAAACGACGATCGGATGGGCGAGGCACCTTTCTGCAATTCCCGGTGGCATCTCTTTCTTGCTGTCCTGCACGGATTGCCTTTGGCAACTTTTGCTTTTCCTCATTACACTTTACTCGTTGTTTTCGTTTTCATTTTCATCTTGTTGCTATTTGCTTTTATAGGCGGACCCCCGCCGACACGACTCTTATGACCACGCATCCATGTTACGAAGCCATGGGAATTCTCTTACGATAATGAACAAAAAACTCTCCTTTAGCGTTTGATTGATATGCTATTCCTGTGACTGCTTTTGAGTTTGGGGTGTAAGAGGAATGGCCTGAAAACGGTCCGATTTATAAGGCGCAACATCTGGTCGGATTCGACTGGGAATCGGTTTCCTCGTAACCCAAGTAACCCAAGTCGGATGCAAAGGATCACCCACTCTGTACAACATGCCTGTTGAAATGTACACGATGCACCTGAATACTTGTGCCCTTTCCCAAAGTACTTTGACAGTATACACTAGCCTAAAATGACAAAAAATGACAAGATGTCAAGACTCTTCCTCGGAAACCGCAGCATTTGCACATGAAAGGACAGGTGATGTTCTCGAGATTACGTAACATGTCTCGGGGACCAACCAACATTCAACTATCGTGAGACTTTTGACATGATGTGACACGGGGGAACGCGTTAAAGGGCACCGGTACGTACCCTCTCCTCGTACGGAGTACAAAGGACACTAAGAAATTGGGAGGCCTTTAAAACTTTTGAGGGGAAGGAGTGTCATGACGGCATGCATTGTCGCATGAAACCTATAACTCGCTGCCCAAGTACATGGTGAAAGATGTGGTGGGCTAGACTATGCAGCCATACTTCAACGCCTTGGCTTTTTCAACGTTGCGAGAACGACATGTTTGACGGCGGCGATGTCAGAGAGTCCTAGCTGGCGCACCCCGTCGTTCCCTCTCCCTCAGAAAACAGGTGTGGAGGACGGCTCGTCAACGAAAAGGAGTAATAGCTCAGCTGGGAGAGCGTCAGACTGAAGTTTTCAGTCCGAAATCTGAAGGTCCTCGGTTCGATCCCGAGTTGCTCCAAACATTTCTTTGTTTAATCTTTGCCTTTTTTTAATCTTTGCCTTTTTTAATTTTGTCTTTGACACTTTTTATTTTTTATTTTTGGAGAGTTTTGCCGGGTTGGACAATGGACTTTATGGGATTTGATGCACAAGACGTGCGCGTATGCGTACAAGACCCTTATTTCGTGTCTTGTACCCGTGTCGCATGGGAAATAGTGGTGTTTTGATAGAGGCGAATGATTCATTTTTCGATCGGGTTGCTAAAAAAAGGTTAGGGTCCATTGAAATAGTGTGTGCCGATGCTAGAATTAGAAGCATTTGTTTCGTCACTTTGGAAAGCCCTTTCTCAAAAATTGGTTTCCGGGTTGGTTTCGACATTATCCTGTCGAGGCAGTGAATTGAATGACTTCATTTCATTTCGTCTGCCACTTTGTCTTTTGTTGTTTACTGTGGCTGAGAGTTATGTGGCTGACGTCACGCAGAAGTTCAAAGTTGACGAACCCGGACCACATCCCGCCGAACTCTCAATTTCTTTTCTCCAACTCTTCTTTTAATTATGCGAGATCGACATCTGATTGAGACAACAAAGCAACTGCTGTGTACGGAAAGCGGGATGTCACGTTGTTACAGGCCACCGACAGGCCACGGGACAGGTTGCTTTCGTCAATACGAGGTCCAATTCCAACATTGTCCTAGACGGAGAAGAAACTTGGCTCCTTTTTTTTTGCCATTGGGGGCTTCTCATTTCCTGGCGAAATTGGCTTCATCAGGGGGTGTACGACCCAAAGCCGGCCCCTTGACCCCATTCGAGGTGCCGTGGTTCGCGGCCGCGGCCCTGATTGGGTGTCGCGATGCATGTGTGTTTTATGCAGGCTGATTGCTGTCGAACATAATAAATCCCACGGTTCTTCATGACGGCTCTTGAATGGTTTAATAGTCTTGTGTGTACTCGGTAGTCATGGTTCGCTCGTGGCTTACTTGTAGAGTGCAAACGCGCGTCGGCAGGACTCCATTTTTATCTCTTTTTTCATACCACGGTTTCAAGTTGTAAAACATAGTGGCCACCTATTTTTTGCTTTAGTGGCCACTAGAAGGCTGCTAATACTATTTCTGTACGGAGTACTCCGTACTCCATAATGAAATGCTCCTTTAGGTGAATTGGGGTCAGTTGCACCCTGGGCACCCTGGATTTGGACTGTTGCAGGATATTTGCTCCATGCGCTTGGCCAGCCACCAGCCACACAGTGATGGAACACTCGAGTCGGGAGAACACTTGCAAACTAAGTAATAATTTAAGCCCTGTGCCATAGTTCGTTAGCTCGAGCCGGGTGTAGGCGAGGAAGCGGAAAGGGGCATGGGGGGGAGGGAGGCATTAATGCCAGGCGTACGGAGTACTCTGTAGGAAGGTACAAGTAGTAATAAACAACAGGCTTGTGCTCTTATTCATACGGAGTACTATTGCTGGGAGGCTAATCTTATTATCACCTAGCAACCAACGACGAGTCCATCCATGAGTCCATTATGTGCTCCAGTACAGAGTACCCTGCGTGACCCTTTGAGCGGCGTTTATGCAGATTTGGGTGTGTTCTTTTCTTTGCAGAGGCTTGCTGCAAGGCGTCGCCGAAGAGGACACACGGTGGACGTCATACAATAGTCTCGTGAAGGAAGCCAAGCCATGGACTGGAGTCGAGAATTTGCTAACTTAAAAAGTCTGGACAATAATATCAAAGGAACCCCCACTTCCCCCATCGGGCAAATCCCCAGTTATTAAATCTTGATCGACCTTGTCGCAATAACTTGCAGAGGGAGGGTCCGGTTGGGTTTGTCTACGTACTACTTGTAGTTCGGGGGAGGGTTCTATTCATAGTGAGAGCCCAGTAAATATTAGTGGCCGGGTGTACCTTAACGAAAGGTGCGACAACAAAGTACGGAGTACTCAGACACTCTAATTGTATGTGGATATACCTGGAAGCCACTAAAAGAAAATAACACGTACTCCGTTTACTCGGTAGCTTGTCCTTAAGTTCATTCAGCTGCTTGTAAATAAACTAAATACTCCGTAGGTCTGTCAGAGCCAGTAACAGAGCCAGTAAATAGTTTAGTTTTACTGGTACTGCCGCGGTCAGGACTATGGAGTCGCACAGGACTCGGCCCCCCCTAAACAGACGCTGGAAAAGGGTTCAAGGAGCACTAAAAACCAATACAAGTACGGAGTACGGAGTAGTTTACGTGTATTCGTACTCCCTAGGGGGGAGGAGCGGGGCAGTGGGCAAAAAAAGGGGCGTGTTGTGGGGTGTATCCAGGAGAAAATAGCCAGACTTGGGAACTGTCCTCATCGTCAGCTCACCTGCATTTCCCCCGTCTCCATAATTGCTCGCCTCCTTAAGCAAAAAGTTGAGTCTTTTTCACAAAACCAAGCCATACCCTGTACGGAGTATTCGCCCATCGACATCTCTCTCCTTCTCCCCTGACCGATGAACCGACTTCGACCTTTGTGTCTCCCTTTAATCATTCGTTTTCCCTTCCATTCTACCATCGTGATCCCCTCGAGGTCTCGTTCAATTCTTCCTTGACGTTCCTCCTGCCCCTACTACCCTACTACCCCTCCAAACCACGCGCCTTTTCATAACCTCCACGGTCATTTCCCGTCCACCATCTTCAATATGAAGGGTAAGCCAATCCACCGACCCCCTACAATGTGGAAATCTGCTGGATGAAGTCGTCAATTAACAATGTGCTAGCTCTTATTCTCGTTGGTGGCTTCGGCACGCGCCTACGCCCTCTTGTACGTTTAACGTCCTCCTTGCCCCCCCCCGCCACCCCGAATAAGCTCTCGACATTTTCCGATATCTCGTCTTGTCCCGAGCGAATGAATTGCCTGGGTGGCTTCAGCGCCGCGCAAATGCGCAAATTCGAAGCTTCGAAATGGATTATACAAGTCAAAATTTACCCCTGGGACCAAGCTAATGGCGTCGTCGTGTCTAGACCCTCACTCTTCCCAAGCCTCTCGTCGAGTTCTGCAATAAGCCTATGATCCTTCACCAGGTCGAGGCTCTTGCCGCTGCCGGTGTCACAGACATTGTTCTCGCCGTCAACTACCGACCAGAGATAATGGAGAAGCATCTCGCCGAGGTATGAACCACCCCCTTTCTCTTCTACCGATCGTTCAACCAGTTTGAGCAAGCTTCCCAAGGTCCACAAATTCTAACTCGAGCCATCTTCTCAGTACGAGGAGCGCTTTGGCATCAACATCACATTCTCCATCGAGACGGAACCCCTCGATACCGCCGGCCCCCTAAAATTGGCCGAAAAGGTTCTTGCCAAGGACGACTCCCCCTTCTTCGTGCTCAACTCGGACGTCATCTGCGAATACCCCTTTGCTGAGCTCGCCCAGTTCCACAAGAACCACGGCTGTGAGGGCACCATTGTCGTCACAAAGGTCGAGGAGCCCTCCAAATACGGTGTCGTCGTCCACAAGCCCAACCACGCCACACTCATCGACCGCTTCGTGGAGAAGCCCGTCGAGTTCGTTGGCAACCGCATCAATGCCGGCATGTACATTCTCAACACGTCGGTTCTTGACCGCATCGAGCTGCGGCCAACTTCGATCGAGAAGGAGACCTTCCCTGCCATGGTCAAGGACAACCAATTGCACTCGTTCGATCTCGAGGGCTTCTGGATGGATGTCGGCCAGCCCAAAGACTTCCTTACCGGTACCTGCCTGTATTTGTCGTCGCTCACCAAGAAGGGCTCCAAGCTCCTCACTTCTGCCAACCAGCCCTACGTCCACGGCGGCAACGTCCTCATTGACCCCTCGGCCAAGATTGGCAAGAATTGCCGGATAGGCCCCAACGTCACCATTGGCCCCAACGTTGTCGTCGGTGACGGTGTTCGCCTACAACGCTGCGTCCTCTTGCAGGGTTCCAAGGTCAAGGACCACGCCTGGGTCAAGAGCACCATTGTCGGCTGGAACAGCACCGTTGGCAAGTGGGCTCGTCTCGAGAATGTCAGTGTCCTCGGTGACGACGTGACGATCGGTGACGAAATCTACGTCAACGGCGGCAGCATTCTTCCTCACAAGTCCATCAAGGCTAATGTGGATGTGCCCGCCATTATCATGTAAGGCGTGTGCTACATATTGACGAACACGAGTGTGATTATACGACTAGTCGCGGGCGGAAAGACGTTTTCACCCTTGTCACGCCATCCATCCTTTTCTGCGACGGTCGCTTCAAAATTTACCACGGATCTTTTGTTTCCCGAGCCTCTTTAATAGTAATTGGCCGCCCATTCATCTTGGCATGGTGGGCTCTCTCTCTTCTCTCTCCGTACCCCCTTTTTTTTTGGGTCTTCGATCTTCCTACTTTTCTGCCACCAAGCTACCACTCTCCCCTCACTTAGGAATCCTTTGCTCTATTGCAGAAGATTTCGTTTCCGCTCCTGGAAACCCTCCCCCTATAACAACCAATGGTTAAAGGGGAGATGCATATGATTTTAAGGTCTATTCTCTTTTTTCCCTGTCTTTTATTTTATTCATCTCCCCGCGTGTTGTGATTTCTGCGCTGGCGCTCCTGGGTATTTGGCGGTTTGAGCAAGCGGGCCTCATAGGATATCGTTTGCGTATGCACGCGAGAGGGCGCGACATGGTGTGGTTTTTTAAAGTTAGCATGCACTGGCGGGTTATATGGGATCGCGCGCGCCTCTTTTTTTTCTCTTCTCTCTTGCGGGACGACAAAAAACACGGGCGGAAAACGAAAAAGAATAAACGAGCCAAACTATACAGTGTCGCCGTGAGCGACTTGGGTCTTGCGGGATGTTCTGTCACGCTGTTACGCTAGTTAGACGCGGAATAGACCAAACAAGTTGATGGAGTCGTTGCATTGTCTGTGTGTGCTTTTCCTATGTGATTTGGTCGTCTTCTAAGCAGGCAAGCCAGAGATGGCGATTTTAAAGCCATCTAGTTAGTGTTTTGCCATTTGGCAGATGATGGTAATTATGCTAGCAAGTGTACCATGAATTCACTCATAAGATTCACGGGAAACGACAAATGTGTATGACATGCTCTATAATTCCAACTTTTTTTTTCGTTTCAAAATACACTACTCCTACACTCGACCTAGGGCCGCTCATCATCCTCCTTCACCCACCCCCTACTCATCTCAACAGCCTGCTCCCACTTCCGATACATGCGCTCCGCCTCCTCGCGATCGGCCCTCGGCTCAAAAACGCTGCGTCCAAGCCGATTCGCCTCGCGCAACTGTTCCAACTCGGACCAGACGCCCAGCGCGAGACCGGCGGCGATGGCGGCGCCCAGGGAAGTGGTTTCGCGCATGGCGGGACGGATAACGGGGATGCCGGAGATGTCGGCTTGGGACTGCATGCACAGATCTGAGTTTGAAAGGCCGCCGTCGACGGCGAGGGTTTCGAGGGGTTTGCCGGAGTCTTGGGCCATGGCGTCGAGGATTGCGCGGGTTTGGTGGCAGGTTGCTTCGAGGGTTGCGCGGGCTATGTGGCCTTTTTGGGTGTGTTGCGTTAGGCCGACTGTGGAATGTTAGGGTAGGGTTCCGGAATAGACGGGGGGAAAAAAAGAGAATGAGCGAGTGGGAAGGAAAGGCTTACAGACTGTGCCCTTTGCGTCGTCGATCCAGTAGGGCGCAAAGAGGCCGCTGAATGCCGTGACGAAAACTACGCCGCCGTTGTCCGGGACGGTTTCGGCTAGTTCGGCGACTTTGACGGCGTCGGGGGCGAAACCGAGGTTGTCGGAGAGGAATTTGAGACCGGAGCCGGCGACGGCGATGCTGCCTTCGAGGGCGTACACGGGGGGCCTACCGCCGCCAAAGTCGTAGGCTACGGTGGCTAAGAGACCGGATTTGGAAATCACGGGTTCAGTGCCGATGTTGTAGAGGAGGAAGCAGCCCGTGCCGTACGTGTTCTTTGCCTGACCCGGGTTGAAGCCGCATTGGCCGACGAGGGCAGAGGATTGGTCGCCGAGGCAGCCGGCGATGGGGATGCCCTTCAAGGGACCCGAGGCGAGGGTGCCAAAGGCTTTGGGATCCGAGGAGGGCGCGATTTTGGGGAGGTGGACTTTTGTTGGGTCGATGCGGAAGAAGGCGAGGAGGGTGTCGTCGTATTTTAGGGTGCGGAGGTTCATGAGCATGGTGCGGCTAGCGTTGGTCGAGTCGGTGACGTGCAGACCGCCGCCTTCGCGCGAAGCACCGCCGTTAAGCTTGTAGATGAGCCACGAGTCGACGGTGCCAAAGGCGAGACGTCGCTCTTCGTAGGCCTTTTTCACGGCTTCGTCGTTTTGGATGAGCCAGAGGAGCTTGACGCTCGACGGGTAGGTGGACAGGGGCAGGCCGCAGAGTTCGGTGAGGGCGTCGGCGCCGTCTCGGGTGCGCAGTTCGCGGACGAGCGACGTGGTGCGGGTGTCGGGCCAGACGACGGCATTGCCGAGGGGTTCGCCCGTGTTGTTGTCCCAGACGACTGTGGTTTCGCGCTGGTTCGTGATGCCGATGCCGCGGATTTGGTCGACCTTGTGGCCGAGGGCGACGAACTTTTCTACGCCCTTTTCAATGCACTCTTCGACGGTGCCCAAGAGGACGAGGGGGTCGTGCTCGTGCCATCTAAGCGGCAGGGGAGGGGCGGCGTTAGTGACGGTTGGAGGCAGAGAAGTGGTAGTAGGTACGGAGTATTTGTGCCCTGCAAAACGAGTGCAAAGGCACACACGGGAGGGAAACAGTATACACACCCTGAATGGGGATAGAGATTCTCAAACTCAACTTGGTGGCTGGCCACAGGGTGTCCAGAACCGTCAAAGATGAGGAAACGCGTAGATGTTGTGCCCTGGTCGATGCTCCCCACAAACCAATGTCGCACCTTTTCCTCGGCTGTCTCTTCAATGCCCCGAGGAAGCTCATTCCCCTGCACAGGGTCTTCGCCCTCGGCGCCCGTACGCCGCCTCTTGGTATCGTGCGCCTCAGCCATCGAAAACTCGGAAACAAAAACAGAACGCGGACAAGAAAACGCTAGTCTAGACGAGGAATGAAAAGGGCGACGCAAAACTTGTGTTGGCGAAAAAGCAAGCTCAGGTGTATGCGATGGGAAGTTGTGGTATGTGCGAAACCAGGGAGCGCTAGAAGCAGAGGGAGAAAATGCGGACACTCGACGAATTGGTTGCTACGCTATGCTGCGCAACGATGGTCCCGAAGTAGCGGATGTGGCGTTCAAGACGAGAGCTTGGAATGGCCGGAGAGAGAACATGGTCGAAGCCGGAAACGGAGGGGGGGGAGGAAAGGAGGGATAAAGGGAAGAGAGATCAACTGTGGGGGGAAAATTGAGGGGGCGGAAGCAAGCGTGGCATATGGAATGCCCGGGGCAAAAGACCAGGGAATGTTGGTTTAGATTGCATTCAGGAACGGATCTGGAACGGGATGGTTTTGGAACTGGGCTGAGCTTTTGCAAAGTACGTGCAGCTTTTTTGGTGTTTTTGCTTTAGCTCGATTCCAATCACATGCTTTTATTCTGGGGCCCTCTCTGGTGTCCATCACTCTGGCGGCACAGCATGTTTTGATTGGGGGGCGGGGGGGCGCCTGTTTTTCAGTGGGAGTGCAGGCGTGTTCGATGGTTGGTGGAGAAATTGGGAATTTCCAGTGGAGGTGAGGGGCCCGAATTAGCGGACTTTCCAGTTGGTGAGGCTAATGACAAGTCAGCAGAGTCCCCTTGAAGACATTTTCTGCCCATGTGCTGCAAAAGCTTGGAAAAGACTGATGTCATGACACTTCCCAAGACAAGCCGAGCCTGATAAAACCAAGCAACATTTTCAACCACATCTTGTTGTTTTTCCTCTCAAAGTAAAGCTGTAAATTATTCCGGAATTCTATTGAATTTTGTACTTTCGTACGGCAAGTCCCGCCCTTTATTCGTGCAGCCATCTCGGTATACAAAGTCCGTTGCTTCCCCGTTCAAGACCCGCATTCGGACATTTTGTCACGACGGCACCGAAGAAATGGGCAGGCCTGGCGGCGGGGCGGCGCGCGCATTCTGGGGACCCCCCTTCCAACTCTCCATCGTCTTAAAGGAAATATCTCCACCAGTCTTTTTATTTTGTTTCGAGTCCGGTGGCGTGTTCTTGTTCTGTTCTCATCTTAGCTTTGGGGGGGGATCGGGGCGCGGAGGGGACTGCGGAGAAACTTGGTGGCCCGACATCGCCGGGACTGTATTGTTCGAGATCTTACACGTCCTTCATCTCGGGGCTTTCGTGAGACGCTGGGTCTGGTATATGCTTCGAGAAGAAGGAGAGTGCTTCGTTCGCGTCTATGGCTTTCATTCTAAAAGTTCTAGTGCAGTCTGTGTATATGGGAAAGATGGCACCAAACATGTCCAGTCCAAACCTCGTAGACCAGAAACGACATATCCAAAACAATTCAAAGAGAAAAGAAAGATATTCCAAGGCCATCATAATCCCTCACTGAGCTTGGTTCGCAGAACCACTCTTAAGCCAAGGCTCAATACTCGCATAAAACGCCTTCCTCAACCTCTCCTGCTCCTCCTCCGACGGCATAGGCCGATCCCCATGTCTCAACCTCCAGCTCCCAGGTAATTCGCGGATCTTAGCTTCAGGGTCCTCTCCGTGCGGATCGACAAACTCAAACGAGCGACACTCGGCATTGGCCCAATTCGTGGCTGAAAGTTAACCAGTCAGTAAAAGACATCAAGTCTCCATCACTCTCCTTTGAAACCTCAACTTGGACCAAGAGAGAGTTGGAAGAAGAAGAAGAAAACATACCTCTCACGGGATCAATATCAAAAAAGTCATCCGTAACAAAATGTAAAATCGCCCCATGCGAAACAACAACAACATGAACATCCTCTCCCTCCCTAACCCCCTCCCTCCCAAGCCCCCTCAACATAACCCTCGCATCCCTAGCCCGCCCCTCAATCCTCTCAAAAACAGGCTCCCACCTACTCCCCTCCCCCTTAAAAGTCCACCCCTCCGAAACCCGTCCGAAATCCACCAAATTTCCAAATTCCCCAGCAACCACATCAACATGCGACCCTGTATCACAGGGCAAATCAGAGACTTCTTGGACTTCAGGCAACGCAATGACGCGGAGTCCGCGCGATACACAGGGCGCGAAGGAGTCGAGACAGGTTTGAAGGGTACGGCGGAGCGGCGAGGCTACGAGGTAGCTTACTTTATCGTGGTGGGGGAAGTTTTCGCACAGGGTTGCGCATTGGGACCGGCCTAGATCTGTGAGGTGCGGGTCGCGGATTGTGCTGTTTGCTTCGCAGAGGTTGTGCACGCCTTGGGCGTGGCGGACGAAATGGAGGATTGTCGACATAGTCGATGGCTGAGAGTCGAAACGACAGGGAGTCAGTGTTGTTCTGTAGCCCTGTATTCCAAGGCTACTCGTATATGTCTGTCTTTGCTCTTTGTATCATGCAAGTTGCAAAACTTCGTGGCCTGGCCAGAGGGAGTCGCCAGAAGGTCATTGGGTATTATGGCACTACACACCGCTCATGCCATGTGGGGTGGGACTGGACACGAATCTCTTCAATAGGGCTGATCACCATTCTCATCCCTCAAAATCCCCGAAATTGTGAATAAGCCTGTATCCGAATCCGTCTCGCTACTAACCCTTTCTTCTTTGACCATGTCACTTTGCGTGACTAGCATTTTGGCTTCCCGAGTGGACGAACCCAAATCGTTGAACTTTGAAGATGACTCATGCTTGGGCATAACGCCCATTATTTAGGATCATATACTTCTACACAGACTACATGGGCAGAAAAAAAAAAGCCCGGGTTGACGGTTTGAGATTCCAACCTGGAAAGACGCGTAAATGGACAAGAAAGACTCAAGGGGAACGGGAATGCTTTGCAGACTAGAAATTTACATAGGCACCAGTATTCACCATCTCTAATCTCTTCTACTCTTCACAACCAACCTGCCTCATAGCTCTATTAAGCTCTCCTCCACTAGTGGTTTCTGTTGTTGCACTTGTGCATGCTGTGGTAGGTGCTGAGGAGCCACAGGGAATGCGTCCTGATTGTAGCCCGGTTGGGCCGCCGCCGTGGGCCAGGGAGGGGGAGCCGGTTGCGCTGACTGTGGTTGCTGCTGTGGTTGCTGCTGTGGTTGCTGCTGTGGTTGCTGCTGCGGGGAGACCGCCGCCTGCTGGGATTGTTGGGCTTGCTGCCAATAGGGAATTGGCTGGGCCCCC
The DNA here is from genome assembly GCA_019925285.1 of Graphium sp. VPRI43844. Taxonomy (NCBI): domain Eukaryota; kingdom Fungi; phylum Ascomycota; class Sordariomycetes; order Microascales; family Graphiaceae; genus Graphium; species Graphium sp. VPRI43844. The sequence goes on from JADHKT010000065.1 coordinate 88,231, forward strand.
GGGGTAGCCTGAGGTCCAGGTGGGGGTGCTGATGGTGCCGACGGCACAGATACCGCCGACATGTGAGGTGTTTGCGGGCCCGGAGTTGGTTGAGGTCCGAGTGGTTGCTGTTGTTGGTGGTATTGCATGGGGGGTGGCAGATTAGGATACGGAGACGACGCGGCGGGAGGTTCACTAGGGGGCTGGCTTGGCTGGTAGGGGTTGAAGTAGTAGGAAGCTTGCGGGTCAGACGAGGGGACAGGCTGGCCGTTGGGTGCTTGCTGTGCACCCGCCGAGGGGTAGGGGACCTGCCAACCCTCGGCGCCGTTGCTTTGGGGTCCATGAATTGGCCCGGGTGGCACCGCCTTATTGTACGACGCGTATGGGGTTTGAGGTGTCTGCTGAGCAATGGCCGGGTAGGGATTCTGGGGCGGACGGACGCCATATTCGGGTCCAGGCTGGACTGGCATGGGCGGGTATTGGCTTTGTGGCGGAAGAGCGTACCCTCCAACCCCGTGCTGGCTGTAGGCTTTCGACAGTCGTTCTTCCAACATCCGATCGTAATATCGTACAACGGTGGCAAGCTTGGCATGAAGATCTAAGAGGGATTCTGCATGGAGAAGGAAATACGTTAGTTTGTAATGAAGATGGCGGCTGGCTCTGAATTGCTGCGTACCGTGTTTACTCATCGTTTCTCCGTATGTGCGAGCAAGCTTGGGCCGGAGAGCACTTATGCTGTCATATAGTTCCTGGATCTGCGGCTCGCGAAGGATCGTGCCGGGTGGCTGTGATTGAAGGCGGTCCACGAGAGTGGCAAAGAGGTTGATGTTCTCGGCCTCCACCGGTGTGAGTTCGTAGTCGTTCTTGGGTAACGCAAAGGGCACCGATGACGCATTGGTTGTCGAGGCCTGCTCTCGCAACGCCGCCGCGTGCTTCACCTTCTGCTCCTCCATGTCAGCCAAAGATGCTTCGATGGCCCTCTTGAGGTCCTCGTCTTCTTCCTCAACTGCCTTTAGGGTAGACTGGTTGGCCCCGTTGGCAGTGCTGGAGGAGGCTGCCTTGTAGCCAGAGCTGGTGGGCTCGGAATATCCGCGCGAGTACGCCTTGACTTCCTCCAAACTCATAGCAAGAGCCTTCTTCAGGTCCTCGTCGAAATTTTCATCCACTCTAGCATTTCGGGGCTGCATGGCCGATGTGCTCCTGGTTTTATGGGGGTACGTCGGGGATCTGTCGTGCTGTCCGTGGCTACCCTGGGAAGAGCTCGAGCGGTCGGTAAGCTTGGCATAGCATCCGTCGTCTACACGAACGGCTTGGAGAATGCCCAGGTGGGGGAGGGGAAGCGTCTTGGCCGAACACTGCTGGTCAAAGCAGTTGCCGCAGTTGCGACAGTGGTGTTTGCGGTTCGTAAATGTAAAGGCCGTCCGGCAGCGCATGCAGACATCGGAATCGATCCATTCGGGGGGCTGGATATTTCTTGAGTTAGAGAATCCCACACAACACATCATCGTCGGCCAACCGCCCTGGTCGAGGAAAAAGAACTCACAGCACTGCTATCAATCATACTGCTAGCAACCGTCGTTCGCGGAGGGAATTTATGGCCTTCTCGCTCTAGCTTTTTATAAACTTGGCCGATGTATGCGAGTTCGTAACGGCCTTCGGTAGCTCCGGCCCAGGACTGGATAAGTTCGAGTATCTTGGATTTGACATCTGCGTTGACGGCACCGCCGCCGACAGCATCGACTAGGGAGACCAGGTTGTCCATGAACTCGCGGGACGCCACCTCTTTGAGGAAGTGGTCGCCTCCATTCTTCACACAGGTATCGGTAAGCTGTGGGCAAGGTTAGAATCATAGCCATCTATTTCCGTTCCAGATTGACGAGGGACAGGCCTGTACATTTAAAGCGCTTAACTGGGTATTTGGGTTCTTGTTTCCGATGCGTCTCTTCAGGGATCGCATGGCCTCGTTAGGCTGCACTGTTTTCGAACGAATGATGTCGGAAATTTCGAGGTTTAGGGCGATATCTTCCCTACATGTGACGAGCGACCCTGGTCAGACAAATGAAGCTGACAAGTCTTCTGGAAAGGGGATACATGGGAAATAAAGCCGGATAGACCTACAAGCTGCTGCTAGTTGCCCTTTCAATCTGTTCGTCCAGGGCCGTATTGGCCGAGGAAGACCACCAGCTCATCATGATAGCTGTGAGGAGGTTGGAGGTCTTGATGAGGAGGAATGCGGGATCAAGCAAGCCGACGACGGAAGATAAGGAGGTTATGGACCACGCGAGAGATTGCCAAGCATAGAAGGCGTCGGTTCAAACAGAGCTGCGCGCACGATAACCAGTTAGAAGTGGCGATGGGAAGTTCGGAAGTCTAGGTATTGCGGAGGATGGAGGCACAGAGGCGAGATGATGAGAGCTTGCGACAGCCACCAGGCAGGACACTTTTGGGAACGAATAGGAGTGGTTGGAAGCAGGCTGGCCGGCTGGCCAAAGTCACTGCCTTGCGCCCAAAGTGAATAGCGCAGTGGGCTAAGCCCAGTGTGGTGAAGAGGTCCACTGTATTGTGCTGTTTCTGGGGAGTGGGCCGGGGGTGTTCCACTGTGATTCCACCTGTGAAGTATTAAACTACACCTTGTAATATCTTGTATTTGCAATCTATGTGCGGGGTACTTGTTGATCAGTGCTACTTTGATGAGGAAGATAGATAGCCATTGGGCCTTCGCATATCAAATCGAGATTTGGATTTTGGAACTTTTTTATTTTTATTTATTTTTATAACTTTTCGAGTAATGAGGTGAAGCAAAGCTGAAAAGGTGTATGCACAGTTATCTTGCATCAATAGCTCTGATGTACAATGTATTCACTCTCAGAAAGACCACCATAATAATAATGCTGGAAAGAGCTTGCTCCATACTCCATAGACCTCGCAGTGGCAGCTGGCATCCCAGTATGGTGGTACGTACATACATTGATACTCCAGGCCCGCCACCTGTCAAAAGTCAACCTGTCTGAAAAAGGACTGCTGTCCGGTGCAACAAAGCCACTCAACAACTGCACACTAAAGCTCTAGGCCTTTACCCCGCTGTGGTCAAACTTGTACTCCGCTGAGCAAGGTGGCTGACTGGCTGGCCAATAATACCTACGGAGTACTTGAAACGCCCCAAAATAGCTACCCAGCTACCAAATGCTAATGTTTAGTGCATACCTGTATTCCATCCATATTCCTAATATTCCTAATAGTCCTCGCTACGCAACTACAACTACAACTAGTTTTCCCCATCGACGTTTCTTTGTCCTAGCCCATCACCATATTACCACGAGGGAGGCTCAACTCCACAATCCACGTCAACTCCCTTTAACCTGGCAAGAATGCTGAGCATTCCAGTCTTGATGTCAACCAACATCTCCCAAATTTACAGCTCAAACAAATCTTTTCTCTTCCCGTCCCGGGAAAATTTCCCACCATTTACCTCTACCTGTTTTTGACTGGAGAACCATTGACACAGTCCTCCCATCCTCAAATTCATACACACTCCCCCTCTCCCCCCTCGCCCGCCGTTCCGTGTTCTATAACTACCTCGAACCTCGAACTCGAACCTCGAACCCGACCACCCTTGTTCCCCTCTTGTGCATTGTCTGGTCTTTGCTCCGAACAGCAAACTGTACACCAAGAACATGGCTGCCTTCCCGGCCTAATCTCTCCTCTTGCCTCCCCGAGTACTCGCCATGACTACCACAACCACCACCGCACTCGATATATCCAGCCCCTCATCCTCCATAGGGCATACCATGAACGGTCATCCCGCCGGTGCGCCGTCTGGCGCAAGCCCCTCCAGACGAACCCTTCCTCATATTGACGACCTCTCCTCGGCTCCCATCGACATCGATCCCAACCTCCCAATCGGCCGAATCCTCGACGCCGGCGACCTTTGCATGCGGCAAGCCGAAACCTCTCGCGACTTCCGCCGTCTCGACATTGCTTGGAAAGAATACATTCGCGCCTTCACCATCGTTGCCCAAATCATCCCACAGCACAAGGAGTATGTCTCCGTAAAGAGTGACCGAGATGCCTTGCGGCACCGGTATCAGGCCCTGAAGGCGAAAGTCGAGACGCAACAAGCATCATTCGAAGCCGTAAAAGCGCAAATTAAAGCCGATAATGAGAGATCCGGTGTTCTCCCCATGTCTAAGAAGAATAGGACAGCTGCCACCAATGGATCCGCCGCCCCCGTTTGGCCTGGCTCTTCTTCTCATCAGAGGAACCTTTCGCTCCAATCAAATTCTACAACGATACCAAGCCCCAAGAAGAAACCGGTTATACAGCCTAAACCACAAGCGCTACACGGAAAAGCCGTGGCTCCCAACGGCGGCCAAGCCCGACCGACCTCGCTGGCATCTGTCGAAGACCTAAATACGCGATTTGCAAACCTGCGTGCCGGAAAGGCGCCCCCTATCCAGGATCCTAGAATCAAGACGAGACCCATTATTCCCACCAGACCGCAAGGCCCCCGCGCTATGCCCACAAACCACAAACAAAGAGTATCTGTCGACGTTATCCTCCCCGCCGCTCTCCCGAAACAACCAGATGCCATCTACAGCCCTGCGCGAGGAACAGTGTCCACGGCGGCTGGCAAACTACCCTCCAGCACACCTCACGGCCTCTTTACACGCACCGGATCCATAACCTCCATTTCCAACGGGTCCGCGAACAATACGCCCGCAGCAAACCCCCCCGTAAATGGAGACTATTTCACGCCTGCTCATACCTTCACCCCCCAGGCGAAGCTTCCCTCTGATGCCTTGACGTCACCGCATTCCAACACCATCCGACAGACCAGATCTGTCCAAGTGCCGCCTGGGGCCACGATAACGGCTCAGGACCTTGTAGAACTTATGAAAAAGGTCAAGACTCTCATCATTGATGTTCGACCAAGAGTAGAATATGACGAGGGCCATATAATGTCGCAGTTCACTATCTGTATCGAACCTGAGATTTTGCTGCGGGACAACATTTCATCCCAAGACATTGCCGAGAGTATGGTGCTGGCCCCGAATTCCGAGACGGAGCAATTTGAGGCGCGAGACCAGTTCGATCTGGTGGTCATCTACGATCAAAATTCAACGTCTATCCCCACTAACCCGACACCTAACACGTCCGGCAAGGCCCTGAACACATTGAGCCAGGCGCTCATTCACCTAAACTACAAACACGAGCTACAACATGAACCCAAGCTCCTCAAAGGTGGGCTCGATGCGTGGCTTGATCTTTTAGGCCCCTATTCATTGGGTACTTCCAATACGAGCGGGACTACCCGGACACAGAAGAGCTATGGCTCGCTCATGAAGAGCCCGCCCACCCGCTACGGCCGTGGGTCTAGACAGTCAAGCTATCCCGTTCCGCACTTTAAGCCTGAAGAGGTCAGTCGATGGCAAGAGGCAGCCCGCGACGAAGATATTCACGCCGCCGAATCGCCTTCGTTTATACGGTCCAAGGAAGAGTTCCTACGTAGATACCCGGCGATCTCAGACGAGCGGGAGTCCATGACGTCGCTCCCCGAGCCCAGGAGGGTTGCGCCGCCGGGGACCTACCTTGACTACCCCCCGCCACCCACCAAGCCTGCGCCCGCTGTTCCTCGACCAAGCTACACGGGACTCAGCCATAACGACGATGAGGAGGACCACGACGAACCGGGCCAACTCACCCAACCTCTGGGAAGGTTAGGTATGATGAAGAAATCGACGAAGCCGACACAAAGCGGAGCCGATGCTAGCAACCGGCGCACGTTTACAGGCCTCATGAACCCCCACTCATGGTGTTATGCCAATAGTGCCGTGCAGGCACTCCGTTCGTGCCCCGGGTTTAGCGACGAACTGATCGTGCCCAAACCCACCCCAATTTGGCGTGCTCCCAGGAAGCCAGACGAAACCACAGATCCCCCACAGTTGATGTTTACCATCCTGGGTAATCTGGTACAATGGATGTCTACTGGAAAGTTCAAGTACATGAACGCTTCGACACTGATGGTAAGAGACATGTCATTCCCGTCATTTGAATTGAGGCCCATTGGCCCCTTGGCTGTCCGTACTAACGTCAAATTGTGTATCTAGAGGTACTCAAACCATGTCTGCAAGAAGTCGGGAGCGTTCATCCAATTTGGCTCCAACCAACAACAGGACACGTCTGAATACATCCAGTTTCTTTTCCAGCAACTTGATGACGAAACCAACATCCGCCGCGACCAGACCGGCGTCGTTTCCGGCAGCCTCCCTCAAGGCCCGACCGATCTCCAGGCGGCCATGGCCTATTGGGCGCATCATTGTAATCTATCGTGGTCCCTCATTGACAAGTACTGGCGCGGCATCGAGATCTCGTTTGTCAAGTGCTCGGAGTGCAATACTATAACGCGCACGGCCTCGCAGACGATGATTCTCGATCTCCCCTTTGTGCCCAGGGCCACGCTAAGCCAAATGATTGACCAGTACTGCTGCGACGAAGACTTTCTGGGCTTCGACTGCGACAAGTGCAAGAAAAAGACCAACGCGACGCGGTGGATCCGCTTCGCCCGGCTGCCCGAGTACTTTTGCATCGCCCTCAAGCGCTTCTCCCCAGACGGTACCAAAATCAGCAGCCCGACAACATGGGACTTCAACTCGCTCCGCCTCGACAACGCCTTCGTCGACACGACCAACACACCCCCGCCCGCAACGCCGGATGCGGGCTTCACGGGCCCCTTTGCCTACGAGTGCTACGGCGTCATCACGCACGCGGGCGTCTCAATCCAATCGGGCCACTACTACGCCTACGTACGCAACAACTCCACAAACGACCCGTACGCCTGGTACAAGTGCAACGACACCAACGTAGAAGAGGTGCAAATCGGCTCGCGCAGCTCGCAGGATCTACAGAACAAGGTGTTCGGCGTGGGCGAGCACGTCCCTTACGTTTTAATCTTTCGCCGCAAGAGGGTTTAACCTTTCCCTCCCCCCCTTCAACTCTTTTCTTTCTCCTATTCACCTAACTCTATTTTTCGAAACCCCCAATGTTACGAATAGTTTCTTTCTTTCTCTCTACTTTCTTCTTCTTTTTCTTCTAGAGACGAGACACTTGACGAAACATACAGCACAGCAGGTATAGGTATAGTCAAGAATGGCATTTTGCAATTATATTTCACGGACCATGGGGGGGGGTTTCTCGTTTTATCATTTTCCCGATGTCTTGTCTTGTCTGCTAAGTTAATGGTTTTCTTTTTTCTTGTTGCATTTTGTAAGCGGCAGCTACTTTTAAGCGTTTATTCTTCCTGAGATAGATTATTGACATGTTCAATGACATGGCGTTCACAATTCATCAAGAGTTTGTATCAAGTGGCATTTGAAGGGTATATCGTCAATTAATGCGGGAGGACAACTCCCCTAGAAAAAGGTTACATCGATCGGGAGATGAGATCTCGCCAGTTGGAAAACCTGTGCCGGGTTCATAGGCCACAGGCGTACAAACTGGATAGGAACAAAGAAGAAAAAAAAAACACAGAAACGTAAAAGTACACACATACAAGCTTTCCTTCGTACCTAGCCTCACTTCCACCCGCTTCGTAACAAGTCGTTGCACATACACATACGCGCAGTTTGGTATAGCATTTCTAACCCGTCACTCGAGGGACCCCTTGTAAAACCCTACTTTTTTTGCTGGGCGAAGCAGGCTTCGATTTGTGGTCCGAATCGCTCGCGAATCGCTCGTCGGTTGACCTTCTGGGTAGCGGACACCAAACCCTAGTCAAGTTGTTAGTATGTTAAGAGACTTATCGTACACGCAATGTTAATGAAACAAAACGGGGGCAGACGAAGAAACTTACGCTGTCTGGGGTCCAGTCCTCGTCAGTAATGACGACACCCGCAAGAGTCTCGAGAGGTGAAACGCCAGCACGCTTGCCAACAGCGTGGAGATCATCGAGGACTGCGCCATTCAATTTGGGGTCGGTGTGGATTTTGTCCTCGGGAACACCCAGCTCGGCGGCCTTGGCGGCCAAGTCCTTCTCGGTGGGGAAAATGACGGCAATAGCACGTGGAAAGTCGGAGCTGGCCTCGATCATGATATTGGCGACGTAGACGCTTCCGCGGTAGATGGACTCGAGCTTCTCGAGGGCAATGTACTCGCCGCCCTGCATCTTGACGAGATTCTTGACACGGTCAATGACCTTGAGATGGCCAACATCATCAAACTCACCCACATCGCCCGTCTTGAACCATCCATCAGGGGTGAGCGACTTAGCCGTCTCCTCGGGGTTCCTGAAGTATTCTTTGAAAACGGCAGGACCGCGAATGTAGATTTCGCCCTGAGGGGGGGTCGTCTTGGTGGAATAGCCTACGTCAGGAAGAGACACTAACTTCACCTCAATTGACGTAGGAATAGAGCCGATTGCCTTGGAGGTGTACTCGAGAGGGCTGCCGAGAGATCCATTGGCGCCAGTTTCGGTAAGGCCGTATCCAGTAAGCATGGGGGCAAGGACCATCGACAGGAAGTGTTTGGTGTTGGCAGCGATACCGCTCGCTCCGTTCATAATGAAGCGGACACGACCACCAGTAAGCTCACGGACCTTGCCAAAGACAATGGGGTCGAAGATGCCAGCAGCCGGCAAGCCTCGCTGAGACATGAAACTCTTGTAGTTGAAGGCGCCCCAGAAGAGAGACCTGACGATGGGGCTTGAGCTGGCAACCTTAGCCGTGATACCCTTGCGAATCGTCTCCCAAACTTGAGGGACGCCGACCATGATGGTGGGTCCGAGCTCTCGCATATCACCAGCGCAGTTTCGTGTTGAGGTGTCGGATAGGGTTCGAGGGTTACCGTAGCCAAGGGTACCGCCGATGAGAATCACGATGTTCTCGACGCAGAGCTCGAAAATATGAGCGAGTGGTAGGTACGCAAGAACAACTTCCCGGTGGCTGACCGTATCCTCGAGGATTTGCCAGAGGCCAGTGACTATTGCATTGCTATTTGTCAGTATCGCCGCCAGCAAAAGAAACACCTAGGGAACCTGGGGAAAATAAAAGCGAGAGCAGGGGTTCGGAAGGGGGCGAGGTCCAACTTGAGGAATATATAGCAGACACGTACCAGCGGCGAGGAGACCTTCGTGCGTCATACACACACCCTTTGGATCACCGGTAGATCCTGAAGTATACATCAAGCAGAAGAGGTCGTGCGGCGAGGGGGGAACGGGGTCGACGGGGTTCTCGGCGCCAAGTTTGCGGACCTCTTCGACACTGTAGAGGGTCACGTTGGGGTGGGCCTTTTTGAAGGCCTCGACCTCGGTGCCGTCTTGGAATACGCTTTCTTCGTTGTAGATGACAAACTTGATGGTCGATGCCTTGTCGATGGCAAGACCGGCAGTCTTTAGAAGCTGGGGCTCGGTGAACATGGCTTGGCACTCGGCCTGGAGGAGGGTATGCTCGACACCTTTCACGCCGAGAGAATCGTAGGCCGTGACAATTCCGATACTCTGCGATGCACATGCGTGGGCAAGGCCCAGCCAATTGGGACTAGCAATTAGTTAGCAAAGAAAAACGGACAAGGCTCGATCCTGTATGGATGAGGAGATTGTCGTGGCTCGGCAAAGTGTGCTGCGGAGATGGCGGAAAGCTAGCTGGTCGATACCAAGACACCAAGAGACGCATGGAAAAGCATGATTGAGGTAGCAACCGAATTGCAGAGTTGAATTTGGGGCGTGGGAGGGGGTCTCAAGTTCTACATACCCTGTGCTGGCAAAGAGATGAAGCTTGTCGCCCTTGGTGAGACCAAGTTTGCGGAGACCAGAGGCGAGCTCCAATGTGCGCTTCAGGTACTGCTCGTAAGTCAGGAAAGTAAAGCCCGTGAGCTCAAAGAACTGCCACTCCTTGTCGACCATGACGGTCTCGCCGTTGACGAGCTTGGGGACCTTCTTGATCTCCTTGTGGACCTTGATGAGCCTGCGATGGCCAATAGCGTCCTTCTTTGCGTATTTCTCGGCACTGCGTTTCAAGAGGTCCCAAATAGTATGAACATCATCGGCAGGCCGGGAGATGAAGCCATGTCGAGCCTTGGGGTGGCGGCGAGGAACCGTCTCGTCGTCGACGGGCTCATAGCCCTCGACTTCGACGGTATATGGCGGCTTACGAACCGGCTTGAGCGGCATAATGCCTTCGAGGTACGACATGGCGGCGGAGTTTCGAGGCTCGTCGCCGCGGAACTTTGTGGGTGGTTTGGGTAGCACGAAGGTTGAGGCCTAGAAGAAACTGTTGCTTGGAAAGTCGAGTAACGCGAACGATGTCTCGAAGCAAGGCGACGAGGCTCAGGGTATTTGTGGTGGTAGGTAAAGCTGTGCGTGCTTTGGAAGTGATGGAAGAAGAAGAAGAAAGGGGGGGGGGAGAAGAAAGAGACGAGGAAGAAAGATCGACGAGCACGGTTGGTAACCTGTGATGGGAGAGTGGGTGGGAAGAGAGGAGAAAATGAAGGAGACAAGGGCGGCTTGGAGCCAAACAATTGCCCAGGTACGGAGTAATAGTACAGCCTTTGGTAAAGTTTTGGTGGGGATGGGTACCTTAGCAGACAGCTCTCTCTGCGGTCAAGAAGGTCAAGAAGGGTACATTTGAGGTACATGCTGTCGCTCATCAGACTAGGCCTGTTTGGGCCAGCAACCAACCAAAGTATTTGATCCAGAAGGCCAAGGTTTTGTGGCTGTTGCAGGGGGAACAGAAGCAAAGAGAGGGTTGAAGGGCGGCACTAGTACTAGTGTTTTAGCGAGGGTCCTCCCCCATCCCCAGATATCCGTACTCCGTAGCAACCCAGACATCAGGTACGGAGTACTCTCTAGGTACCTACGCAGCGCTGGAATGTAGTTTTCCAATCTCCACTCACATTTCTCCGCATTACGGAGTGAGTACGGACCGGAGTAGTATGTGCTGTTACGAAATATCGACCTATCCTCGAGGACAGACCAACCAGCCAGGGCAGTGCTGCAGCAGGCAGCAGGTATCATAAGCATGCAGTCGAGCTTGTTGGTTGCTTGTTGGGTGTTCAGTTTATTCGGGTCGCATGCCCTGTTGCCCTGTTCTTACGCGCAACTCGACAGTTCATCTCCCTCAGCTTAATTGAAAGACTGCGAGATATTTGGGACGGTTGCAAATAGGCATGGACAGGGTTCACGCAATGGTCTTGGCACCTTTCTCGGTTCAGTGCGCGCACATGGAGCAGGGAGAGGAAAATCGGGGGAAGCTCATCCTGAGCAGAACGTGACGGGGAGCCAAGATCTGGCCAGGCCTGGCCAGGCCAGCCAAGATTGGACAGACACTTTCAATTCCTCTGCTCATTTTAGATTTCTCTCGCGCCTCTTGGCACGATTTTTTAGTGCTCAACGAATTGGGGCAAGCAATTGAGGGGTTGAGGAGGCCTGGGGCGAGAGGGTACATTGGAGGTACCTCAACACAACAGCACTAGCGATTCAGAGCAGATCGAATCAAAGATGCCAGATGTGAAAGCCTCGAAGCCCTAGTATGCGATTTCAAAGTCGATCATGGAGATAACAGCAGTATCGGCCCTTGTCGACAGGCCCGACCGAGCCTGCATCATGATGGCATGCTCTCGTTAGTAGTGCTGACCGGAAAACGCCAGTCTCCAATGTTCAATCCTATGGTTGTTCAACAAACGAGCAATGCCAGAGCCGCCATCACAAGCATGTGTCGAATCAGTACGCAGCATGTGCATGTAGTCACTTGTGCGAAGGAATGATGACCGCGGCCCAGCCACGAACAACGGCAAGTACCGGTAATGGGTTCCGTGATTGCACAATGTACGGACGTTCGCCCTTTTTCGATGATGATTGCTTGGGTCTAACTTTCGGTAGGTTTGCGGCATGTTGGACGAGACCTCTCAATTGCATAAGGTCAACCAAAAAGAGGCATACTCCTTCTACCAAGTACCTCGTATTGTAGTGCGGGATATCTCGTATGCCGCTCAAGTTGGCAAGTAACGACAGGACGTAAATAGCTTATCAGAATTCAAGGTCGGCGTCTCCCGAGGATCCTTGCTAGAGCGGCTGGCCTTTCCCCCGGTCCCTTTTATTTCGAAAAAGGGGAAATCCTACATAGCAGAGGGTAGTCAGCATCGCTGTTCCTCTGCTAGGGCGATTCACATGTTGGAAGCCGTCTACATAAAAAGTTCGCTCGGGCTGGTCCGAGGTAGGTTTCGACTTGAAAAGATTGCGCATTCCGGGGAGGATTTAGAAGATTGCAACTTTGCGCTCTCTTGCCAAAGAGGGCAACTGGTTCGATTAAGATCGGTTTAAAATAGTGGAGAGGGAATCAATCAAACTTGCCAGGTTGGCTTCCTCCCGATGCACGAAAATCCAATAGGGAGCGGTCCAGTGCAAGGGCATCTCCTACGGAGTATTAAGTTTTCGTTTTAAGCACCCCGTACGGAGTATTACGGGGTATTACAACGGAGTATTGCAGAGCACGTTAAGATCGGAAAATCTCCGGCGGATTCTCAAGTCTCGTCGCGAAGAGAAGCGTATGAGGGAAGGAGCAAAGGAAGTAGTAAAATTCGATCAAAATCAAAGAGGGAAGGCCCAAGAATGATATCCAGTGCCTCGGAATAAACTTTTCTTGCCAGAACGTGGGAATATCATCTCTATTCATCCTCCTCTCCTCCTCTCGAGGGCTGTAAACTAGATCAGGGCTTCCTTCGTTCCCTGTAACCACGAAAACTGGAGCTCTCAAACACAGCCCCCGAGATTCATTAATGTCAAAACCGTCTCTTGAGGTCCTTGTACTTACGATGTACCTCCCAACTCGCTTTGCCTTTCCCCAGTTTTGGGCTTGCCAGTGCTGGGCAACCTTCCCGACGTCTCGAGTTGCATTGCTATCAAGTCAGTCAATCACAATGCCACAAGCAAAGGGAGCAGAAGACTAGTTCGTGAAGGTCACGTTCACCATTGAATTCGGAACTAACCCTTCTGCTTTTCCTGAGTTTAGCTCCTTTTTGTCGAGCCAAGACGCGGGGCGATCCCCTAGGCCTTCAGCGCGCCATACGGAGTAGAGCAAACGAGTATTACTTGGCATCAATCACCAATACATTCGCCGGCTGCCTTGTGCCGTTGTGCGAACCAGGTCCTGAGGAGAACTTCCAGAGTACTGAATTTGAATAGGAGACACATAAGCGATTAAAGCAACTCTACAAATATTCATCCACTCCTTTCCCAGACAAAATTTGTTGGGAATCTCTTAGAGAAACATTGAGAGACAACGTCAGTTTCTTAGCCTGGCAACGTCATAGTGGAGGAGAAGCAAACTCGGCTGGCCAATGCTAGGCGCCCCTCCGCTAAACACCGTGGATGCACGAGCACCTACAAGTATTGGAACGTGGCTGCCAAAATTATGGCATGACCAACCAGCTTTCGATGCATACACCCCTGCTAACTGAACGCCCCAAACCCAATAGCAACTTAGAGCTTACCGAACAGACCCAAGAACATCAATCCTCCGTCTCAGGCAAACAAAGTTGTATGATGAGGAATCCTTCTACTCTTCTGCACAGAGGGAACTCGTATTTTCCGAGAAGGAAGCATCGCTCGAGTTACTCTAGGCACAGATTATGGCCGCATTTTCCCACATGTCTGTCCACGAATAGTCCAGCGTAAGTCTTGTGAGCTGGCGGGGAAATGCACTAACAAATTCCACACCCTCCGATATATCCGTGATGAGCGACGAGCCGATGCCCCTTCTATGACCATTTGAGGGCCACTCATTCATGATGGTGGCAATTTCATAACGATTTTGAATGTATTCGACTGCAATGCAATTGCAAATAGGCAAACAAGGCCTTGGAGGAATACGCAAATTGCACAAAAAATCCACTGATGGCAATGTCGCGCAGTATTGGAAACTGTCAAGTACCGAATGTTTTCGAAACAAAGAAATATTCCGATTGAAGCTACTGTCGGCGCAAATAGGCGAATAAGTTGTGCATAGCTGATGAAGTCAACTATTATGTTAACTCGCTCCAGTTGAGCCTTGATATATCAGAGGGTGATTCTGCACCGGCATCTCCATCAAAGCTACACCTTCGGCCGCTTGCGCTGCGAGTATTCGAAAATTATTTGGGCAAGACACCAAATACATTGTCTACGCAGGGTGAAATTCTTGCTCTTAGATTCTTTGATGACGACTGAGATATCTTTCGCTTGCTGAAGCTGTAGAAGTGTAAGATCTAGGATTTTCTGGTGCAGAGAACCAATACTGTCTTATACGAAGCCTTAATCATTGAAGGTTCTTCGATTTAAGTTCCCGATCCCCAAATCTAAATTCGTCCAAACTTTCATTATCATATCAGATTTGCAAGGAGGCCTAGCCAAGCCACAAGTCGGTCTTGTTTCTTTTCCTATCATTCTTGCACACGTGTAGGTGATTTCAACATGCCGATCATCAATTCCAACTACTACACGCAGCTCATTTAAGAAAAAAGTCTAGAGTCCTGCAAGCCCAAAAAAAGTGTTCGCACACATTTCATATGGTTGACAAGAAATGAGGCGAGCAATGGATGGGGCAGGGCAGTGCAGGGACGAGGATACGAGGATACGAAAGGCAAACGTTGAATCAACTCGACAATGGAAATGAAAACGCGTCGTCGAGGGGCGTTCTCTATCTCATTTGCATATATAACGAGTCCTGTAGATGCGCATGTCTGGTAGTCTCTTTCTTCTCATGTCGAACTAATGAACTAATTTGGTTTAACAAGCCCTGCAAACTTCTGCACTGGTCGGGTTCAGCATCACCTGCTTACAAGGCCAACTTCATGATTGGCATCGCGATGTTCATCATCAAGATTGACAGAAAGTCTATGTATCTAAGTATAGTTCATCGGAAACCTTCTAGCACGTAGGTTATAGTGTTTCCGATTTCGGTGAGCGTATAAGATTAAGCCAAGTCGTCACCATTAGTTTTATTGTAATTTTGGTATGATTGTGGAACGCCCGTTATCAATACGAGGTCTGTTGTTCGACACAACAGACAGGCCCCCCTTAGAAGGGATATCGGCGTGGCATTTATATTCAGACTTACTGGTGTTTCAAGACAGCCGTCAATGTACCCTTCCAAGATGAATTGTTTCCCAAACCATCCATTTTGTCGCTTGGGCTTGAGTACACAGCGGGCCCGTCCTAGGCCTACCAAAGCTGGTCGCTTGCCCTGTCCCACCTAAGATACTATGGTGATCCAGTGGTGAATACTAGTCCTGGAAGGATGATCCGCGTGTCAATGCCTCAGCTCTGGCTAGTGGCTATCGGTAGCCTACTCCGTGCCTGGTCAGTCGATATCGGCGATCTTGATGCAGCCCTACCATGGTTTCGGACCCTCGGCTGTTCTATTCAACAGTCCAAAAGTGCTACTGGTTGCGAGATCTCATGGCTCAGACGACTTATCCATGCAGCAATGGACATCGATGATTCGGAAACCGAAGCCTCTCGCATGGCTGTTGAATACGACTGGCAAAAGGGGGCTACCTGGCTTGGTCTGAATTCAGGAGCTAGTGATATACAGCCTTTCTTTGGTCTTACTGATGCTTATGTATTGGAAGGACTCGAATGCCCAACTGAAATGGATTTTGGTTTTGCGTATATCTCCAGGGTGTGTGTGAATACTGAAGGGCTTTGTCCTGAAAACACAGTATTATCATACATCAGTCAAGGCTGTGCAGAATGGCGCAGTGCATTTCCCATCGACATATCTCTTAGCGAAAGCGAAGGACAACCAGACATATCAAGCCATGGTCAAGTCAAGAAGTACGTATGGTGGATTCATGGTGCAGACACGACTATTTGCCAACAACGGCGGATAGAGAAACGCAAGATTGAAATAGAATCTTGTGGTGGTCACTGTGTCGTGGTCACAGACGAGACGAAGTGGGTTTCTGATGAAACCGGTGATGAAGAGCGGAACCTGGAATGGCATTCTCCTCCACGGATTTATAGCAGCGACTCCAGTATTGCTACTTTTGGAGCAGTTTTGACACCATGGAATGCGGCATACGGCAGCCCAGCACTTCGATATTTGGGTTAAAATCGAAAGTCCTCAACAAAGTGTCTTCCAAGCGAACATTACAGACGCAAAACATATACTCGTCCCCCTCAGAGAAAGCATGAACCGAATAGAGAGATTATCAAATCTGTCTACGCTTTGTACCTATTTGCGTCAGGCCTTCAATGTAAGTCTTACACTTTCTACCCTGGAAGTCTGCCCAGACTAACCATATGCGTGTATATAGGGCCACACTCTTTTACATGTCAAAACTCATAGATCGGCCAAGACTTTGGCATCTCGCTTCGCCAAGACGACCTTGACTTTGAGGAGCACTGAGATTCAAGAAATGATGGAAAAGGAAGAGCCTATCCGACCACAGTCGTTCGAGTGATCCTGCAGGTACCTTCAATATCCTTAGGTTCACTATAAGGACACTTTCTCTAAAGCTGCTGCATTCAATTCGTACCCTGGAGATTGCGTCATTCATTTACAAAACGCTCCCTCAGGCAACAGTTTCCCTTCGCCTGGTCGAGCTATCCCTCCCGGATGCGAAATGGATGCCTGAATATCTCAGGGAACTTCTCAAGATGGAAGAGAGCAATGACTTCCCTGGAAAATCCTTGCGGATATTAGCTACACTACAGCTTGAAGACAAGGTCCCAAACATGACAAGAGCTGAGACCTTAAAGCATTTATTTCAGATCTTGAATTCTTCAACTCTCAACAAGCTCCCCTCCACGTGTCCAAACTGCAACATTACTGGAACACAGAGCACAGAGCGTACCCGGACCGGAAGGCACACGCGGTTGCAGTTGAACCGTTCATGATAATGCTTCAAGCCCTCAAACCCTTCAGGAACCTCCCACTCTATCAACTGCGTGACAGCTTGCCATGCTCAGCTGCCTTGGCTGATTCATGGCGCTACAGCCAGTGCAGAAAATCCAGTTCTTAATTCCGAAAGATTTCATTTGTGATCTCATGACCTGAAACATGATTACCATACGAACATTCTAAGATGCTTGGATAATATGAACGAGATACGAAGTTGTGTAAAGTTGTCGGCTAGCGCACAAAACCGATTAGACCTAAAGCGGCTGTTCTCGACGTTCTCGACGAGTTGTTCTGGTTCGGCACTAGTAAGTGCAGCTTGACAGGCGGGGAACTCAGCAGGTGATTTTGCATCTTGATTCCGTTTGCAACTTGTGGACACACCTTGTGGACACCATGGCTAATAGCTTAAGACGATGCGGTCGATGAAATGGTATTAAACGTGCATTTCTTAGCATGGTAGTAGTTTACGCAATGGCCAGGCCATCGGCATTAACTAATGTTCGGATTTGAAAGCCCATAATAGTTGGGGAAGTCTTCCATTATTGCTGGTCAGTAAAGTAAACTGGATGAACTTAAGCGATCGGGTCGCATACGAAAAAGCTAGACCGGAAGAAGGGTAGCCATTGACGAGTTATGCTGAGTCCGGACTAGGCTTCTTTTACCCCAGCCGCCTACCCCCGCCGCCTATCCCCGCCGGATACCCCCGTCAGGACGAAGCAACGGTCTTTGTGCAAGAACTGATATCCGAGACGATAGTCAATAGACAAATAGAATGATAACTCTCCAAGAAGAAAAACTAGGGTTTACCCCCCCTTTCCTTAACTGTTATTTACTCATCCGTAAAGGTCCTCATTCCCCTCTCCAACCCTCTCCAATTCTCGTAAATCTATACTACTATTAAAGGCTCTCTCCAACTCACAGCAAAGACAATATCCCCCCCCCAAAAAACTGATATCTCCTTCTAACTATATACCTCCGTTGTGATAAATACGTGAAAAATGTCTTTCGGAAACTACGCCACCTTGAACACCGGTGCTCGGATCCCGTAAGTCTAACATATACCATCACCATCCCCTGCAAGCTATACTACCCCTCACTACGTACACCGAGAAGCACTATCTACGAGAGGTTTTTCCATACCTCCCCTCATCTCATCATCTATACTAACCTCACTCAACTCTGCAGAACAGTGGGATATGGCACATGGCAGTCGGCCCCAGGTGAGGTCGAAATCGGCGTGTACGAGGCATTGAAGGCTGGATATCGTCATCTGGTAAGAAAAACAGAGCTTCCTCCCCTCGTGAACTACCACCAGATCATACCATTGGACACATGTATTGACCAAAAATTCCTTACAGGATCTCGCCAAAATGTTGGTAATCTGTCTTTCAGACATTTCATGCTAACTATCGATAATCCAATGGGTAACTGACGGGGTTGTTCAAATGCAGTTACGAGAACCAACCTGATGTCGCCCGTGGCATGAAGCGTGCTTTTGCTGAGATTCCAGGTCTCAAGAGAGAAGACATCTTCATCGTAAGTCCAAGCCTACCTATCTCTGTATTTTTCAATTTACACTCAAGATTTTCACTGACACTCTAGCATTCTTTAGACTTCGAAGCTTTGGAACAAGTAGGATCGTCCACTGAGAAACTCATATGAACCAAGTGCTGACCTTGGGCCCTTTTCACCCTTCACAGCTCGTTCCGCCCGGAGCATGTCGAGGCCGCCCTGGACCAGACTCTCAAGGAACTTGACCTCGAGTATCTAGATGTACGTTTGGACCAGCTTTGTCTTGCCATATCTCTTTTTCTTTCTGTTCTATTCTGACTTTGGGTTTTCTTTTTGCGTCCAGCTTTACCTCGTGCACTGGCCCGTCGCTTTCCCCAAGACCGCAGATGATCAGCTCACTCCCCTTACCGCCGAGGGAAGCAACGAAGCCCAACTTGATGACGGAGTCTCTTTGGTTGACACCTGGAAAGGTATAATAGTACATTCTTTTACTCTACTCTCTTGTAAGCATAACCAAATCTCCTAACCAAACCACAGCAATGATCAACCTCCCCAAGTCCAAAGTCCGCGCCATCGGCGTCTCAAACTTCACACCTAGCCACATCGACGGCATCGTCGCCGCAACGGGCGTGACTCCCGCCGTGAACCAGGTTGAGCGCCACCCGCTCCTCCCTCAGGCTGACACTTTGATCCCCTACGCACGCAAACACAACATCCACATTACGGCGTACTCTGCGCTCGGAAACAACACCATCAAGGCACCTCTTCTTATCGACCACGACATCGTGAAGAAAGTGGCTGAGGAGTTGAAGACTACACCTGCTCAGGTCCTGTAAGTATTTTGTGGATTATTCCCTTCAATTCGACCCGTGTGATTTCGTTGGGGGCCATGAGAGAGTTTCCCTTGCTAATCTCAATCTACCTGTGTAGCATTGCTTGGGCCCAAGTTGGTGGCCACTCCGTCATTCCCAAATCCGTTACCCCGTCGCGTATTCGCACCAACTTTGAGGAGGTCAAGCTATCAGATGCCCATGTTGCCGCCATCAACACGATTGGCGAGAAGCCACGACGCTACAACATCCCCACAACCTGTGAGTACTTTTCTCGATACACTTTACCCTTCTCCCTCCCGCCTACTGCCGTTCTATTTTGCGGTTTACTGACACTGTGTCAACCTCTACAGTCACTCCTAAGTGGGATATCAACATCTTTGACGAAGAAGCCGAGAAGGGGGCTCGACGAGGTGTTATTGTGACTCCGGATCAAATTCAGAAGTAATTACGATCCGTAAGGGATGAATAAATACTTGGAATGGAGGGGCTTTACCCTACGGCTTTGTATTTAGAGTTGACTTTTGATGGAATAGACGCACAAAAATCATGATATTCTCGTATAATCTTCTTCGATAATTTTTTTTAAAAAAAGAGAAGAGCAGGCTTCATACAATCTTTATGCCGAGTAAGTAGCTACAAACTCTTTAGCGAATATGATTCGTGAAAGTAATATATAATATATCATCGTGTACTTTCAGATCAAGTCGCACCAAGTCCACATGGTTCTCTCCAAAATACAGAAAGTCAAGTTACGCAGGGATAACGGTCTGCAATTTCCCCTCGCTCTTGGGCATTTGAAAGGAGGGGGTGTGTAATGAGGGACTTCTCGCCTTGTGTCTGTGATACGCGACAAGAAAATGGAAGAGAATTCAGACCAATACGAGACCTTGAGTAGCGAGATTAGTGCATATATCACAAGAGCCACAAAGTTAGCCCAGCCGTCTTTATTTTTATCTCTCGCCGCCCCTTTTTCTTCCATTTGTTCTTTGTAGATCATGCTGTCCCACAAGCGTTTTCAGATTAAGGGTGTTCTGCAGGTGGCTGTGGTTAGTATCACCAGAACTAGCGATTGAAGAGTGGCGTTTTTATAGCGAGGTGGCTTGGTGATTGGAGGTAATAGAGAGTGAAGTGATGAGAAAAGGGGGGGGGGAGGGAGGGTCTATTGGTCTTTGAAGCTGAGACGGACTTGTGATAGGGGGTGGAAGGAATATATCGTGGTGTCACTGACTTGTGATGCGAATCCAGGTATGGAAATAGATGAGCGTCTACGGGAATTAAGATGGTCTAGATTCTTCTAATCAAATTAAGAAGACAATTTCCTTTGGAGATCTTTTGAGATGATGGCAAATTGGACCACTATGGTGAACAGCATCGGACCAGAATCGAGGCTTGAAGGCTTCGGTTTTCATCAACAACCCCTTATAGATGCGTGGAAACAAGAAACTTCAAACCTCAACAGCTGAATAGAGTGGCTCTTCTCCCCTCACGTTATCGTGTTCGGTGCAATCCACGCCATCATGTGAAGCGAACGCCACGGGGAAGCGAGGAGCTTGTCCGGTATCGCACAGAAAAGAAAAAAAAAACATGAGAATATTTGATTTTCGCGGTTTCATTTAAATAAATATAACAAAAATAAAATATTCGTGTAAATATTCGTATTTAAAAGAGTAGACGCAAGAGTCCTGATGGCGAGTGGTTACATCTACCTTGTGTGTACAGATAACGGTGGAAGAGGAACAACGGACCGTTTTCGTTTTATAACGAGTATTCAATCCACCGTATTGAAGAATGTAAAAGCGAGGTGTGTACTCTGTAGTTCTCTGTGTCAGGTTACAGGAGAAAACAGCCAACGGATTGCCATCACGTCGATCTCGATCTAGGCTATTTACCTTCCCGAACAAGTTGCAGGTCAGCTGGACAGACCCAAGACAGCGGTACCCAGGTAGAAGAAACAACAAAACCAAATGGAGGGAGGGAATTCAAGAGATTCGGTGTTGGATATGGGAGAATGAAACGTTTTGGGGAGGCGGGAGTGTGGTGGGATGTGTCGAGTTGTCGGTATATGCATCAGGCTAAAAGATCAGGGATTCAACTGCCGTATTTTGCTGCTGGTTGATCGAATAGTAAGTACAGGAGGACATTTATCTTCTTTTTGTATGTATACTATTTTTTAATGCAGGGCTAATGCGAAAGGTCATGCTGCTCCCTCAATCAGCGCATGTTCACCTGGACATTGCCCTCGAATGCTCAAGGACGAAACGAGGCAGCTGAGAGGCAGACTTTTTCAACGAGTACTATCTTTGGCGGATGCGCAGCTCGGAATTTTCGGGAAGCTTTCCACACTTTGGGTAGAAAAGGGCTAAGAATCGATAAATCGAGGTTGGTGAAGAAGGGGGTGGGATGAGTGAAGGGGGGTTTGAGAGTTGACATCAACCGGTTGGGATGGAAAAGGCAGATAGATGGACTCCCAGGCCCCAGACTCTTGGGATCTTTTCATCTTGGAATGTCAGGTTTGGGCTTGGTATGTGAGATATGATATTGCGGGGGAAAGAAAGAGGAAAGGTTGATGAAGCTGTGATATTGCCCATTAGGTTGATTGGGTTAGATGGGGAAACCGGTACGGAGTATTTCTATGACAACCATACACACTGGGTCTGTTGAGTGGCCGAATACGAGAGTCGTTTCTCGTTGAAATACGGCTGACATTCTGACATCCCATGCAATAGAAGTTCTCATGATCTATTAGTAGTAGAGCAGACGGTAACAGTCAACTGCGGAAATGCAAATGCATACAATGGGTCATGTATCCTGCCTGGCTGGCCTTGGTCATCTACCCTCATACGATCTCTTAAAGTGCCTCTGCCCAGTCCCGACTTGCGAATCTCAAAAGAGAATATATCGACACTGCCGTTCATGGCCACACCCGCCACCCGCCACACACCCAACCCCTTCGGATCAGCAGCATCAACGTTCCGATAGAGAGGGTTCGAGATCGCCCTGAAGATGTTCTAAGCTGGAAATCACCCAAACACCAAACACGTGAGTCCTCTGCCAGCGGACACGCCCCCTCCTTTACAGGAGAAGATGTCCACTTATAGCCCTTATAGCCCGTAGAACCTTGGGTGCTCTCGCGGCCGCCGATTCGAAGGAGGGAGGGGGCGTGTAAGGGTATGGCGGCTTATTAGATTGCTTATCCGATGAGTAGTCGGGCTTTTGGAGATGTAAGGTTTTGATTGGAGAGGGACTGGGGCATGTGAGTTGTCGCTCACGGAGTCATCCATTCCAATTTGGTGCGACTTTGGAGGATTCGTTCTATTTTCTTTTATTTTCGATTGGCTCTTTTCTTCGGAATGAGGATGCATTCATCGAGAGGGTTATCAGGAAAGCGACTCAAAGTCCGGGGCTGAGCATCAAGCCCTCAGAAAGAAAGAGATCATATGGTGATCCTTATGTTGGCCATCCCATCTCTAAGAGGAAAAAAAAAGAGAGAGGCAAAAAAAAGATTGAAAGTATGGACTTCTCTTTCTCTGAGAAATTCTGGATCAGACATGTTCTGCGACAGTTCGCCGGCTGAACAGGCAGATCCGGAAGGGGAATAGAAGGCAGATCACGTTCCATGGGTGATAATCCAAAGAGCCCCTTCTACCCCAGATCACCAAAATATGACAACCAATACCTTTACCATACACTAACACTATGGGACGAACCTTGGCTATCTGCAACTCCCTTTGTCCGACCAGTAGGCCCAATTCCGGGTATGACCCAATTCACCGCTGGATGCCAAACTTACTTGAGACGATGTCTAACTCACGGCAATACAAGTATACAAGTACGAAAACACCCATTCATGTGTAATAAGCCACAGGCCAAACGGAAGAGTGTAACTCGAGTCCGGGGCAACGGGAGAGGGGGCCACTGAGTAGACGATTGAGGGGTGAATAGGGGTGAATAGGGGTGAATAGGGTTAAATGGACAACGATCACGCACCCCAACATTCTCCTCTTGTAGGGCAAAATGATGGCATATGCACTTCCCTGGATGTTTTGCAAGTAGAGAGGAGGGGGTGTGTTCGTAAGCCAAAGCGTTTGGGCGAAGGGATTCGCCCCAGACCGGTTGAAAGGTACGGGCTCATCCCCTCCAGACTGCCCCTTCCCCATGCCTTATATGTTTCCTTTCTCCTTTGTTTTGGTTGAATGGACCAATCCCGCAGCATTAAATCTTCTTCTACGCCCCCTCCCTTTTATTCCTCTTTTCAAACTCCCCTCTGCCCCCCGCCTCGAGCTTGCGTACGAATGCTTTTGGGCTTTGCCGCGTTCGCTTCCATGCAGAGTTTAAAGGTGCATTCGGGCCTTTAATCCATGGATGATTTTTTTTCTGTTTCGCTTTCCTTTGTGTTTCTTTTTTGGAGTCGGCATGTGTGCTTGCGATTCGGTAGCTTTTCGGCTTCGCCTTGGGAGGATTCTCAGAAGAGATTCACGGGACTATGCAAACTGCTTTCGGAAGCAGGGGAAAGTCTGTAAATAGCTTAGGAAAATACTATTATTGACCCTTTAGGTATTCTATTCTACCAGTCTGGCTTTTAAAATGTTATCGGTGAGGCTCTCGGTGACTGCAAGTCTCAGCAGAACTGCCAATCTCCCCTCAGGCTCGGCACAACTTGGGCTTTCAATCCGATAATCCTGTTTTTTCTTCTTCTCTCTGTGGCAAAGAAGAACGAAGGACATGGGGGTCGTACTGCGTCGGCAAGTACGACATGCTTGAGAGACCTGGTACGAAGAGAAGTTATTGAGAGCTGAAAAGAGATGGAGGTCAGCAATGCTTCAAAAAGATTACGATAAATTAATAAATTGAAGCAAGAAAGAAGAAAAGGAAAGAAAAGAAAAAAAAGGAAAGGGATAATAATCCTAAAAGAATCAACGTTTCGAACCCGACTTTGAGAGTGAAACGGAGTCCCGAAGAGGAAACCAGGTGCGCTGCAACTTAGAATCTCACAAACCCTTCGCTCCGTCGGAAGCAAAGAAGCGAAGCGACGAGTTGTATGGAAACCTTTCAGTTGCCATTTGCCGAGAATTCAAAAGTATGTAAGCTATCTTGGCAAAGAAAACAGCCGCATCGCCTGTACGGAGTATACTTGCTGTTAAGCGTCCGCGTCAGCGTCAGCGTCAGCGTATAGCGAGGCTCAGCTGTATTATTCCCTTCAAAAGTGACTGACTCTTGGATACGACAAAAAAGAGGAGCGTAAAACTCTAGCACTGGAGTCTCTTGGTTGGAAAGAGGTGGTGTGTTTCTATCAAGTGAGATCATGACCAAGAAAAGAGAACAAGAAAACGGAGAAACAGATCACTATGCAAACATCTCGGAGAGTAAAATATAGCATCACTCCCTCTATCTGTCTTCCGGATGCCGACGTACTTTTGAAACCTGCACGTAATCCCACATCTATCACCTACACATTTCAATGGAACAAGCGCATCACATATAAATAGACACCCGGTGCCAAGTATTCACCAACACATCCCGCATTCCTTCCTCAGATCCCATAAGCGCCGAAATGAGATATCGATGAGGAGTTTAGGGCTGTATACGATCATGGGGAAGGTGGCGAGGACGGCGCCGAAATGGGGGCTATGAGCTGCACGTCATTGAGTAAGCGCCGACGGCTGACACTTTTCGTGTTTGGAGGGTGGTACTCTTTATGGATGGGGGAGGGGGGTATGACGAGAGAATCACAAGAGAATGGTTTCCCCAATATCAGTTTCTGATTTGAATCCAACGTGTGCAATCATGTCCTCTCTTCAACCAGATTCACCTGTCACCCGGGCGCTTCAATTGATACTTTGCATTGACCTGTGCATTGAGCTACACTGAGTTGTCAAAGAAACCGGCCTCCCGAATGCTTTGTATCGTCCGAATCATAGCAGGATAAAACTTGTCAGCAATCTTGACGTTCCCGGATGCGTTGGGGTGAAGGCAATCGTAGAGATCGACTGCCCCCCTATGAAACCCCGTCCACTGGCCAGCAACCCATACCGGAGACGCAGCCGTGCGTGCTCGCAGACTCCTCCCATGTAGAAATAGTCTGGTTAAGGTCCTGGATGAGCCCGTCGTTTGCCGGGTAGGGAATGATTTGGGCAACCTACACGCATCCGCATATGAACAATCACGTACATCGGATAAGCAATCTCGATAATAAGAAACATGTAAGGACAAATAAATGTACAATTATTTTCATGGCAGGATTTCTATCAGGCATCTGATCAACAAGACCGTCCAACGCCTGCGTACTTGATCGAACAATGTCCACAGTCCCCAAGTGCATCGTCATGATATCCGCCGGGTTCGCTGCCAACCACTCTACAAGCAACCCGTCTCTCAAAATATCAACAGCCTTGAATCCAGGGTATCCCTCGTGATCGCGGCCGTAGTCAAGGCCATCGTATTTGGCTTCAGCCTTGCGACTCCCTACAAAATCGAGTTTGTAGCCGTCTTCGGGGAGTTTTGGCAAGCAGGATACTCTATTTGCCCTGGCAAGACTATTCGGAGATGAAGTGAAACGTGTCAATGCATCTGTCGTTAACGTCGGACAAGAATCGCCAGAATAGCATATGGAGCACGAGACCAACTAGTTTACAAGTTTACAAGTTGTTTACAATACGGAGTAGTGGACTCCAACAGGGAGACAACTACGGAATAGTTGAAATCAACTTCCAACAATTCCACACCTAGCTCCATCTCTACGGAGTTCTCCGTACAATTGCCCCCATTTCAAGACCAAAGCTCGAAACCTCAACTTGCCAAACAGGAACCAAAGGGAAAACGGATCAATGGTCTCATTCAGGAACTCGGTCACGAGAGCAAAAACGGACACACTCAACACACCCCATTCGCCACAATCATACGAAGGACACTAAACGCTGAACCCGTGACCATTCACTCAGCTTGAGAGAAGAGAAACGCAATAGTAAACTAGGCCTCCGTTAACGGTCCCGCAAAAGCAAAGAAAAACAGCCGTTCAAGCGATCAGCGGAGCCGGGAAGCGCACCCTGACTTCTCACAGCACGTCCATTAGATCAGGCCTTTCGCCCACTGGTTTATTTTTTTCCGGGACAAGTGTACTCCGCAGAATAGGTTCTGAATTATCCGCACAGCTAGGTAAGTCTAGTACTACTCCGTGTAGTTTAGCGTCCACTGAAGCCAAACCTGTCAGAATGCAAAATGTGAAAACCACGTGCAGGGAAGGAGACTACTGTAATTTAGTAGTTTACTAGTTTAGTTCGGCTGGCTTGGCCACCACTCGAATAAGGCTCCGTTTTCTGGTGGAGAGGTGGTTAAACACCCCTTGGGATTGGTTTGAAGACGAAAATACCGCAGGAAGTCCAAAGCGGTTTCGGGTCATTTCGGGGAGGACGAGGACGAGAGGGCGCGTGTTGAATGGAGTGTCTAACGTCACTTGAGATTCCCCCCAAGTCATGCTCGACATATGGAGTAATTAAGAGTACGGAGTAATAAGAGTAGCAAGGTAGTACTCGACAAAGATGCAGAGAAGAAACCTTGCACCCCTTTCATGGGGTTTCACTGGCCGGCAAAAGCACCACCACACATTGGTGCCCTTGGATTCCTTTTGTCCATCTCCATCTCGGCCAGACATCGGGAGTTGAGAGCCCAGTTGGCTGCTCCACCAGATGGTCCTGCTAGTAAACTACTTGTAGAGGAGGGGACTAAACGACAAACCCTGGAAAGAGAAAAGTTACGCCTATCCCTGTCGATGTCGGTCCGACCGTACCAGAGGGTTGGAAGAGTTTATCCGCGAAGGATTCGAGGGGGGGAAGAGGGGGGAGAGGGGGGAGAGGGGGGAGATGAGGAGAAGGGCGAGCATGAATCGACCTTACTCCGCACGACTCTGCCAATTACAGAGTACCACTAGGTAATCGAAATAGTTTACAAGGTATTCGAAATATTCAGAATATTTTATTATTATTTTCGGAGTGGCCAGGCCTCCCCACCAGAACTCGCTCACACCCCCCTTGACACTGACCGAGCCGGGGAAGTTAGGCAGTCGGAGTTCCACACAACTTTGGGCATCGAAAAAGAGCCTTCAAGGATGGACAATACTGGCAATGCAAGGAATGTCGGCTCCCTCTTTGCTTGTCGTACGTGTAAACTAGTTTACGTGTAAAGGGGGCGGATGGGAAAATGCGACATGGGAGTTCTGTTCAGTCCTCGGTGAACTTCGGGCTGTTCTGCCTGGCCCAGTTACCCAGTTACCGAGGACCTGGGAAGAAAGATGAAATTACGGGAATAATCCAGAGGGGCGGAAAACGATGCCATTGGCTGGGTTGAAGCGGAGTCTTTTTTTTTTTTTTTTCTTTTTTCTAGAAGCAAGGGTTGTCGGGGAAGAGAGGCTATTCAACCTAGTCGACGAGAATACTCCGTACGGAGTACTCTGTAGACTAGATAATTTTTATTTTTATTTTTATTTTTCGAGGTCTAGTTTTCTGGCACAGTCATTATTTCTAATGGGCACAGTCTCCACTGAAGTACGTACTGGTATATTTATTAAAGTATCGTTTTAGTTCTCCACAATCCAAGAAGTACCCTGATCCATGCACGCAAGACAGCCTCATTACTATTCGTTAGGAGGTGGTGCTTCTTTTGGAAGTGGTGATGCTTTGGGGGATGGCATGGATGGCTCCGGTTTTGTGTGCTAGTGGATCAGGGTACTTCTTTGTCCTGTGGAGAAATAGAAGATACAAATCTGAATGTAGCAGTACGTACTGGAGTGGAGACTGTGCCCATTAGAAATAATGACTGTGCCAGAAAACTAGACCTCCTTTTTTAAATTTTTATTTTCTTTCTCAGGGCTCGTTTACGCTGGGATATTCTGCTTTTGCATTTTCGTACCGAGTAAACTACTACTCCGTATGCCTGTTCCGTTTTGTAATTTAGTTTACGTTTATACGGAGTACACGTCTTATAAACTACAGTAGTAGTTGGCACACAGCCTCTGAACTGCTTCCGAGCAAGTGACACAACAAACGTTTATTATTAATACTTGTAGATTACCCGATGCACTCACAAAGAACCCTTCCAATAGACATGCTTATCGTGCTCTCCTCTCCAATGCCTTCCCAGTTGGCAATACACGGTTTACTTGTAACAATTCGAAAGATGCATTGCTGCATTCTCAAGTTTACAACCACGATCCCGTAAACAAATCTGCATTCTGGAAACTTGTACCTGCATTGCTCAAGAATCCTTGTAGTTTAGACTGACGGGGAAATATCCCGCTATGCACTTGTATTCTATTCTATTCCCAATTCGTAATCCGTTTCGTACGGAGCGACCCCTTCCAGACTCGCATCAGAAATTGAGGACAAGTAACACAAGCACAAGAACCCCCCTCCCAAATTCTCCACCTCCTCGGGGAGCCGAAGAGCAATAGGGGGCGTGTCGGATCAAAACCTCGTTACGGATCACGATGGCAACAGACAGAAGGCCCGACGCAAAACATGGGGGTGTTTGTGTGTTTATGCTCAATACGTGTAGTTTAGTTTAGTCGGTAGGTTTCTATTCCCTCTTCTTAACACATTCTATTATCATGTCGACATGTCTTGTGCTCCATAGCACTTGCACGTACTCCGTACTACTTGTAGCAAAAGCCAAGACAAAGGCAAAGAACTCGGCAATTCCCCTTTGTCAATTGCCGAGTTTCGATTCCGAACCTCTCAGGTGTGACAGGGTTTGGTCGCAGCACAATATGCTTTCGGGCAATCCATTAAAGCAAAAAAAAAAACCCTGGAATGGCAGTGTGATCCAAGCGCGTTCCCAGAGCAAAGGGTCCCTTTCAAAACTCAGCTTGACAGCCAAGGCTTGAACCCCATGCCAGAAGGAATCCCCTGGGTCTTTTGGCCTGTTTTAAACGAGTGTTTTCTTTAGACCAGAACCAGACCAGACCAGACCAGACCAGACTACTCCGTACTGGGAAGCAAATAATGGAGTAGGCGGAGAAGGGCGAGACCGAAACCGGGATGGCTTATTAGGGAGGAGTAGAGTGTTTCCACTTGACATGTGGGAAATGGCGCCCGTTTATCCGTCCCAGTCCAGTCCGTTGGGTCAATGATCCCTTGCTCTCCGTAATTCATCCTTTCTGTTCTTTGCGAGACAAAGATACCCTGCAGATGGGCTTAGGGGACAGGGATTTGATGAGTCCATCGGGGTGGCGGGTTCAGGTTGGTAAAGGGACTCATCAGTTGCAGGGCTTTTTTCTCCCGTAGTATTTGGCTGTGTTTGCGACCTCGCTTTGTACGGGAAAAGTAGCCATGCAAACTTGTCTGTCCAAGAGCAGTATTCTCCGTCATGTAATGAGTCTGCTCCTTTGCTTGAAGAGTAAACCAATCAAGCACAAGGACTCCGACATCCTCTGTGTACGCGTACAAGTACGGAGTAATCTCCGACTCGCCTCGCCTCGCCTCGCTGGAACGGCCTGGAATGGGAATCCTTCACATGTCTTGCCTCTTACCGTCGTCCTCGTCGTGGGGCCAGGCCAAGGTCGTCTTTTCGGCAGCCCACTGGCATGCCGCTGGTAATAAATACTAGTTTACAGAACACGTTGCTCTCGGTGTTCTTATCCTTCACCCTTCGTCTCAACGGAGCTCACGCCCCCCTGGAGAAAGAGGCCAACGACGTCTGCTCTACCCAGTGAAACGATGGAGACAGTTCCAAGGGGCTGGGGGTTCTGTCAATACGGAGTACACGTAGCAAAACGAATGTTGCGAAACTGAGAAATAATAATGCATATTGATACATATTCCCTAAAAGAGAACCTGTACGGAGTAAAATAAGAATAAATCTCTAGTGTTATTTTCAGATTGATAACGGTACGATGTACTCCGTATTCCGTATGAATTAGGAAGATGCTCCGTACGTGTACGCCACCAAATTATCGCCTTATTGACCCTGCTGAGCCAGGGTGGTTGGTGGCACAGGCCCCGAGTTGAAAGGCGGAAAGGGGTGGATGGATGGATGATGGATGGACAATTGACCTAGGGGTATTCGAGCGAATCAAGGGTGAAGTCTCACCCCTTTCCTCCCCAACTCCTCCTCATATTACAAGTAAGTACTAACTGCCAGGCCACAAGACCCTTCCAGTAGTTTACTCCGCAGAGAGCTCCCAGCGGACATCGTTCCCGTCGTTCCCGAGTATCCGCGCGAGAGCAAAACACAAATCCCAAACGCGGCGTTTCGGGGTAACAGGTCTGTCTGTCCAACTTGCGCGCGCGTGGGAGAGCAAGCATGTCTTCTTCACTCGCTAAAATGTGAAACGCGAGGAGATGCCAGCAAAGGTGCGCGCTTCGTTTACCCTGTACTCCGTACAATCACAAGCTTCACAAGCTTGTCTACGGAGTATGCTAATATGCTAATACTGTACGGAGTACTCTGTACAGCACAGGCCAAATAAATACTATAGGGACTGGACAATAACACCTGAGCCCCAAATCAATGTCCGTTCGCCGTAAAAGAACATGGGAACAGCCAAACTACAAGTACGGAGTACGCAGAGCTCGCTATGCCCTCACCTCAAAGTCCAGGCGCCTTTGTTTTTTTTTTGTTTCTTTTTTTTTTCGCACCTTTTCAGCTCTTCAAGATGCCAAATCGTTCCATGCAAGGGGTTTACGTGCTAGGGCTAGGCCAGGCCCTCCTTCACACGCGAAGAGGCATTCCCAACTGATTCTGATACACAAGCGACCAGCTAATTGATTGTTGCTCCCCGAGGAAAGATTTGCGGGGGCCGCTAGAAGTCGTCTCGAAGGAAATGAAGAGGATGCATTGCATTAGCTTATTAGTTTACCGATACTCCGTAGTTTAGATCTCTCCCCCTCTCCCCCCCAACCCCGCCAATGTGCTTCTTCCAAACAGCCCTAGCTGTTCTCTGCTTTTGAACGATCTGGTAGTTTACAAGTAGCTGTTCAGACTGTAGGGCTCCTCTACTCCGTACTGGTACAAGTATTCCTTTGGAACAGAAACGCCGTCAAATCCAGACATTTGGTTGAACTCCATGCATGCCCCGGGGCGCCAGACGGACTTCCCACCGCTGCTGTCAATTTCGCTTTTGGTCCGAAAACTCCCTCCAATCCACGCATGCTCAAAGGTAAGAGGAAGGGGAAAGCAAAAGGTTTCGCCGAGTAAAACCCCACGGGGGCGTGTTCCATTCAGCCCTTGCGTTCGTTCACGCATCTACGGACTTGCTTTTGGCCTGGCCACCAGATGACTACTACAAGTACGCATGACTGGTAAGCGCCACGACGAAGAAACAATCATATTTCCAATTTCTGGTTCGGGGAATGCAACCACAGGAGTGAATGAATACTTCAGGCCCCCCTTTCATCCGCGAACAGACACTGCTCCTGTCCCTGTCCGGATGACCCCGTACGTACACGTAATACCAGAAACAGAGAGGGAAGAGGTAAACTAGACCGATGTGGAGAACCGGTGACTGGGAAGACTGGGAGGTAAACTAGAGTTGGTGATGGGTTCGCGTTCTGATTGCGACGTTCCATGCGGGATGTGCGAACGGACGATTTCCAGCACCAACAGGAGGGGGAAACAACCCCCCCCCCCCCTCTTCAAGTTGGAAAACACAACAAGATACGAGTTTAGATGTGTACTCCGTATTAATTCAGTCTTGAGTACTCTTGACATTAGCACTACATTAGTACTAGAATTGAACTCTGAATCACCAGAACAATCACCAATTCGTCCGTACGTGTAAACCCGCCCGGGGTAATGGGCATTCCCCTCCTCCCATTCATCCTTGTCAGGGCGGTGGCGTGTGTTCTGAGATTCTCATGCGGGCCGAGAAATAGGCCTTTCGGGCCGCTGGACCATGGGAGGAATTGGAGGGGGATGGGATCGATCATACTCCGAACGCATGG
Organism: Graphium sp. VPRI43844; assembly: GCA_019925285.1. Lineage (NCBI taxonomy): Eukaryota > Fungi > Ascomycota > Sordariomycetes > Microascales > Graphiaceae > Graphium > Graphium sp. VPRI43844. Next base: position 120,358 of record JADHKT010000065.1, read on the forward strand.
TGGCATTTACCTCTCATGACTTGAATTTGTTACTACTCCGTACTCTGTAATTGATTGAGAAGACGGGGGAAATTGAATATTTAATAGGATTTAATATTCGATATTTTATTCGAGTTTTTCGTTGCTCTGCTCCGATGAGTTCGGGTTGCGCAGCGCACCAACTATTAGTTTGCAATGACGATTGACTCCGACAACCAAATTAAAGCGAATGAAAACTCTCATGTAGTCTTCCACAGTTGGACTAACTGGCTGAAGCCTGAAATCCCTTTCCGCAAGTCCCGGCGTCCGATTGAATAGAAATACAGAGTACAGCAGTCAATAGCCATCGTCTAACTGGAGCTTCCACAACTCGGTCAGTGTCTTTTATCTTTCAGCCCACACCCGATGGCCCCTTTCCTTTCCCCTCTGTCCCTTTCCCGTGTAAATCGGACGGCAAAATGTAGTTGAGTTGAGTTTACCAGAAGGGAAATGTAACTCCTCCACGGTCAATCATGCACATTGAACCTGAAAACTGGGAACCTGGGGGTAAAAGAAGAAGAGAGAAGCAACTAAGCTACTTGTACAAGTATGCGGGCAGTAACCACAGACCAAATTTGTGCATCAAGAGAATACACCGAATTAGGGTGTACTGTTGAAAAATGTAACGACGGGACGATAAACATACTCCGAACCAGAAGCCCGAGCCACGGAAAGAAAGCAATCCAATTCAAAAAGCGGGAAGAAAATGGCTTGCCTCCTGAGTGAGGGCGCTCGCTTTACTTGTACTTCGATAGCAAGGATCAGGCATCTTGGGTTTTTTTTTGTTTTTTTTTTCTTTTCCCGCCGGGGGTTATGAGGCGTGTTTAAAATCTAAATGGTCTGAGCCTCTTTTCAAGGAAATCATTCTGGACGAAGAAAAGAAGAAACGTCAGTTGTTTGGTTTGACAACGAAAGCTCAAAACGCGAGAACGCGACGACTTTTTTTTCTTTCGATTCACGTGTCGAATTGTCAAAGCGTGCGTACATTCATCGGGAAGAGGAGAAAAAGAGAAGAAAGTCTGAGAGTTGGAAGTCTGACCGCCTGTTTACCGTAGTTTACAAGTACAACTGCCGGCGGTTGCCCGCAATCGCGATTGTTACGAAGCTGTACTCCGTACAGGATATTTGATAGACGAATATGAAGCAATAAGATCCATCATGTTAATAGCCTCTAGAACTTGAGCAATTGCTCAGCCTGACATTCACAACTGGCATTCACAACTCTCAACTCTCGTGTAGATCAGGTGACTCTGCTGCAAATAGAATCTGTTCGTAACATCGTACGTACTACTCTCTTAGAGACGGGAACGTTGAAAACAACTAGCCCAGCCTTCGGCCCATGGCGGAATAGCAAGCCTCGGTTCTTGGTTCGCCTCATTGGGAAAAGCATTTCAAGTCAAGTTCATGGACCACCTCCAATATTCCGTACACTCCTTTCCAACAAAAGGAGTCCGGCCTCCGGGAACATTCCTTGAAAGCCAGTTGAAAAACGTCCAAAGTTCATCCTTTAGCCCATTCCTCGAATTCAATCCTTGGGTAGCACATTTTATCGTACGGAGTAACCAGCTCATCTTAATAAAAACCACTATGACCACACACCCCTTGTCTCCCTTGTCTCCCTTGTCTCCCCCCTTCCATCGCCAAAACCCCGACTGATTTCAGCGGCCAGTCCAGTAAATCCCTGTAATTACTCCGTACCTGAACCCGACTTCGTGGATGGTGCTACGTCCGAGGGAACTTTGCGGATGCGGTACCGTGATCCTGGTATGGCTAGCAGGGATTTTAATATTTTACTACTTTACTTCGTAGTTTATTTTGGGGACAGACAAAAATATTCGATTTTTTTTTATTTTCTGGCAAGGGATTATCCGATACGCCATGCCTTTGTGTCCCGAATGGAGTGTGAGAATACGGAGTGCACCGGCCGTTTCTCGCTCATGAATGTTCCGGAATCAATTTCGGTTGTTGACCGTTTTGTTCTTTCCCCTGCCAGCCTCGACACACCAGTTCGTAAACACTCAAACAGCAGCCTATCCAAACCAACAGCAACTCTCTCTCCAACTCTCTCAACTCCTCTAGTCCTAGTACACCACCAAAAAAAAACATAAAACGCTCACTCATCATCAAACAGTAAATCCTGCCTCATGCTCGTGACTTACTTCTCCTTCTCCTTCTCCTTTCCCTTCTCCTTCTCCTTTCCCTTCTCCTTCTCCTTTCCCTTCCCGTCGCTCCCCCCAACACGCTGATACTTCTTCCGATCTTTCCTACTCATCAGCCTCCGGTCCCTGGTCCCCTTGCCACCTTCCCAGAACCCCCTCCCTTTCTTCCCAATGACGCTGCGACCGCAGAACCGGCACGCCTCGGGCGAGTAGACTTGTTCGCGGCTGCAGAATCCACAGAGCATGCGGTTCGCCCATTCGTTTTCGTGCTTTTGCTCGGCGTCGTGGCACTTGTCGCACGCGTACACGCGCGAACAGCACGAGAAGCGGAACCACCGGAAGGACTTGCGGTAGTGCGGGCACACACCGTGGCCCGGTAGCGGCTCGCCCGCCCGGAGCCCCATACTCTCCTTCTTGCCGCGTCGCGGCATGCTTTCTGCCGGGGTTTCAATCGAGTCCGTTGTGATAACGAGGAGCCGTGTCTCGGGGATTTTAAACGTGAAGCGTCCGTGACACTTGAGGCAGACGTTTGTCACGGCGTCGCCTTGTACCGCCACGAGCCCGTTGCTTTCGCTGAGACAGTTAGAACACTCGGGGATAAAGGTGCTCGGTAGCATCTCTGCCACCTTGCATCCTGAAACATCAGCGAAGCCCGCGCGAGACGATGCCTGGTGCATTAAGAGCGGTCGGAACTTGACGGCAAAGGTGTGCGAGCATTTTCGGCAGTTGCCCGTCTCTTCGACGTGTGGCTTCAAGTCCGTCACTTCGTTTACCGTTTTACAGCGCAAACACTTTGTGTTGAGGCTGAGAAGTGATATGCGGAAGGTGCCAATGCCACGCAGTTCCAGGTTCGGGAACGAGAGAAGAGTCCCTCGCTCCGAAGGGTCGTCATTCACTGCTTTGCGAGGGAATTGCTTGTCGGAATGCTCGTCGCTGTCCTGCTCCTCGTCGTAGGAACTGGAATCGCCCGAGTATTCTTCGCCCTCGAAATCTTCTTCCGAGTCGGAATCGACATCCCAATCCACAGGACGAGGGGCCAGCCGCAGGTGAGGGCGGTCGTCCACCAAACCGGCATCCGCCGCCTCGTTGGTATCGTCCACAACTCCGTCTGCCTTAGCATCCTCGGCTGCCTTCCGCCGTTGGTCCAGGTTCTTCTGAATCGCCGCATCCTTTGCTCGCTGAAGCAGTACCATCTTGCAAAAGACGTGGAGATTCTGTGTTAGATAGTTAAGATAGCTCATAAGTGACATGTTTTTGCGCTGCGCCGCATTGTCGGAAATGAGGTCTTCGATAGCATCAAGTTCCTCTGTGTTGACATCGCCAAGGCCTCCTAGGAGGACTCTCAGCCTCTGTAAAGGGTAAAGCAACGGGACAATAACCTGAACACTCTTCAAGTTTTGTAGATAGATCGGCAGTGTCTCTTTCTTTGTGGGTTCGAAAGGGACTGTAAAAATAACCCCATCGACCGATTTGTGGAACAAAGGCGAATGTCCCAAACGGGATTCAAGTTGCCGTGTATCCCGAGTTCTCGTCGTTCGGGCTTCTGCAATCTCTGCCTGTGAGTAAGAGGGTTCCCTGGGAATGGTGCGCGGCGCTTTCGGCTTGGGTGGTTCAGGGGTAGTCGACGAGTTTGGTTGGGCAACAGGATACGGTGTCTGCTTTTCCGGTTCGTGCCTCGTATCCTTAAACTGGACAATCTTGATAGTTTCGGATTTCTTCTCGGACAGAAACTCCTCCAATCTCTTATCCAAGGCATTCGTATGCGAGAGCAATGTAGCGCCACTGCGTTCCTGGACCAGGCGTTCCCAGCCCCGCTCAATGTTGATTGCAAAACCGCGAGGGATGTTCTTATTCAGCACTACCAGAGTAGCCTGCTCTTCTGGATAGTCTGCAGGGATGCGCAGGTCACAGTGCAAAAAGGACAAGTCGAAGGGAAAGTCCGGGTCCGATGGCACAAGCTTGAAGACAAGAGAGGTGACGCCATCGGCGAGTGTGCTCTCGGTGGGATGGTATCGGCGCACAATCTGGTCGATCTGGTAGGTGCGTGGGTCCACCCGGGCGGCCTCGGCCACGGGTTTAGCGACGGTCCGGTGTGGGAGGGGGGCTTTGACGGCCTGCCTCCGGCTCAGAGGCGGGCTGCCGTCGGGGCGTGGTTTTTGCGATATCATGAAGGATAGGCCTTGATTGGTTTTGGTGGGGGGAGGTATTGTGAGGTAGGATGTGTGCCTTGAAAGAAGAGAGGGCGAATATATGAGCGTTGTTGATGAACAGCCTTGCTTTCCGCTATCAGTAGGCTTCCTCAGATCAAGAGAGAAAAGGTGGGATGAGGGGCTCGTCGGTGAAGAGGGGCAGAAAACAGATGAACAGCTCTGACAATACAAATTTGATGATTGGAGACACAACCCGGTTCAACTAATGTATTTGGACCGGGTTTGAATCAATGGTCTTAAGAGACCTCTCAATTGAATGAAATTTTTCACTCCAGTGACTGTGGCCCAAGTTCTAGTGGACGAAGTCGAGAATCACTACTCCGTATTACTCCATACACTTTCCGCATCGCGGCCCCACCGATCCCCCACCATTACCATGAGTCATAGTAAGCTGGAAGCGAGAGCATCACGATGGCTCATTGTGTTAGTCCGCAGGCACGTTCTAGTTTAGAAATCACACATTACACCATAGCTTCTGCCATATCTGCAGATTGGTCTTCTTCGATGCCGAAACTGCAATAATCGTGCCGGCTTATGTACTTTCCGGGTTAGAGCTGTAAATTGATCCCCATTCCCGATGACTCCTGCTATGATTCATCCGTTACGGAGTAGACCTGCGCAGACTGTGACTCGACATGCTTCTTGCCTCTACGCCACCCTTCAGCATCACAAGCCCAAGCCACCTCCACATACTTCGTATTCTCCTCCCAAATTACAAATTACGCAGCGGAATAATCGAAGCCATATCTGTAAATCTCCAATTCTTCATTTCTCGTCTTCGATAAGGCAAAAAGGCGCAAAAATGGAAATCCAAGCTAAATGCTACGTCATACGTCATCCTTTTGTCCCAGCTAACAACGGAAGCCAAACCCCGCCAAACCCCCTTTCACAAACAAAGCATCATCCCTAGATAGCTCGAACACGAGATCAAAATGCAAGGGGGTTGCATACCCCCCAAATCCACAGAAGCAAAATACGGAGTAATCCTGAAAATACTTGTATAAACCAAATAAAAATCTTCCAATAATTTTGAATCCATTTTTAAACAAATAGTAGTAGTCGCCTAGCAATATGATACAGCCGTACGGAAGTAGTTCGCACAACATGTCAACAGCTGCCCGCCACCTCAACATCCCACACACAAACACATGTGCAACTCCCTCCCACCATCACCCCCCCTTCAAAAACTGCCAACTCATCAATCTCCCCAGCTGACCACAAACATTCACCTCTTACTCACTCATTCAATCTGCCGCCCTTGACCCCCCCTTTTCAGAAATATAGGTGTGTATGCTGCAGCTATGACCTTGAAATCGGGCCAAGGGATGGTAACATACGGAGTATGCTGAAGGGGGGGCGTACACTTTTCATCCAGCATGTGGTTTTTGTGTGGCTGGGCTTTCTCAAAGGGGAACTTGGGGGGTTAGCATATGGAGTTAATACTCGGTAGTGATCCGTTTTTCTCTGCTTTCAATTTGTTGGGAACAGAGTCTGTCTGTTTGTGACCGTTTTCGGTTGTGCCATTCACTTACCTTTGCCTTTCCATGTCTGTCCTCCAAAAGTACTCCGTACTTCCAACTGTCTTCAAAGAAATACAAAATATTTCAAATAAAATTCCAAATATTGAAAACCTCAAATATCTTTTTCTTCTTTCTTTCCTTCTTTCTTTTTTTGTCCTTTTATTGTCCTTTTTTCACTTTGGCCAAGTATGGTGCCATCCGTTTCTAGAACTTTCCCACTTCTCCCATCCCTAAAACCCACGGGCCCAACCGCCGCTACAGCTGAACAATTTGGGCATCTTTCCCCCTCCCTTCCTGCTGCATTGTATTAAATTTAGGCCACTACAGGGAAAGGGATGTGGTGTAATTAGCACGCTGCAGTACCCAATCCAGTAAACTGGATGCAAAGGCAGACAAGAACAACTCGACTGAAGCAAGGGAAAGCATCGGGGCCACTACTCTCCCTTTCACCAAAAACCCCAGTATTGATTTGGAATTCTCAATATTGAAACCTCAATCCCATAATTATTATTCTTTTTTTTTTTTCATACTTTATTCCTTTTTTTTTCTTCATTTAATTTGCTATTTCCGTCTCCGTTTTGGCCCATCACCCATCCCTCCGTTTCGCTCCCAATTCCCCCGACGAATTCCATCACGACAAAGCCACTCAACCTAGCAAAACCAAACTCTCACTCGCAGCTGACGACGGCAACGTTTCCACCAAATAAGCTTATCAATAAACCCTCTTTTTGCCGCCCGCCTGCTATTCGACAAAACCCAAACCCAAAGACATTCGGCTCACACCCCCTTCCAGAGTAATCACATCCCGTCTCTTCGTATCTCATTATCAAGCCGCCATACCAACCCCAATCACTTGTTTCCCTCAACATTCTCTCACTTCTCATCCCTCCATTCGTCCCTTCATTTCTTTTCGTTTGGCTCTCCAAGATGGTGTCCTTGACCAATCCCAGCTCTTCTGGCCTTGGTCTAATTCTGCTCCATTCAGGCTGCCACAGAGCCAATCTTTTGACTGACCAATCTGACATCATTCTGGCATGTTGTTGCAATGAATACGTGTAGAGAGAAAAGTCTCCCCAGTAACTTGGTCTTATCATATGCAAGGTCAAAATGCATCTTAGTCGAGAGTGTGTGGGAGGGTTCTGTTTATCCTCTTAGCTGTTGCACCTCAGCCTCTTTCGTAGCCATTAAGCTTCATGTCGATTCTATTCCAGGGTTCGGGCTGCTGCTCTCAATGAAGCCCATTCTACCGCTTCTACTGGAAAATAGTTGCCTGAAATTCAGTCCAAAGTATCAAATATACTGTCGGCCAGCTGCGCTCCGCCGGAAGTGTCTATTTCAAGACCCAAGCCTTGGTTCGAATCTTCAGCTGTTGGCTTCTGTGGAATTCCTTGTCCTTGATTCAGCTCGTTAGGACGGACAGGTTGCGATTGATGGTTTCCCAAAACACCGGGTACGTTTGCGGGAGACCTCAAGATATTGAACTAAAATATCTCCAAAACAATCATAACAAGGTACGCGGTTACCGTGATACTAGCAATTGCCACTATTGCAATCACTACATCAGGTGTATCTTTGCCCGAGCTTCCCGAAATCTCCCCATTTAGCACCATCACCCATGCCGCGAGCTTCAACACGCCCGCAACGAGACCGGTCAGCCAATACACTATGTGCGTGACGATGAACGCCTGCCACAACCGAGACTGCATCGTGATGGCCCAGTATATCGGTGGTATTACTGTTTTGTAATCGACAACGGTAGAACAGCCCACCTCACTATCCACAAACTTCAGCACAATGCACGCTACGGCTGGCAGTACCCGAATGATGAAACACACTCCAATGTAGACGAATGTCCAAACTTTGTAATTGCTTTTGTCCAGTTTCCGAGACCCAGCTGGGTGGTTCTTGAAAGTCAAAACCTTCAAAACAAAGTATATCATTCCAAGAATCGCCATGACAATGGGCTCCCAAAAATCAAAGATGCATAGTGCTTCGTATATGACCGGGGCCCAAGCATGGTTCTAAGAGCCACCTCCGATTGTTAGCAAAGAGTAACGGACTTCTGGCGATACTCCGTGACCTACAAGTTTCATTCCAATAGAACCCATGGCGAAACCCTGTTTATTGGACCTCTTTCTGTTGCTCGCCTCGCAATGCCTGCGGAGTGTGTGCAAGTGTATGTGGTTTCGAGGAAAAAGAAGGAAATATTATCGCTGTCATGAAACAAGGGATTTCGAGAGCAGTAAACCGTCAATCTCGCTGAAATGAATGTATTCGATGAAATTAAATACTACTTGGAGTCAGCCTCCTTGTGTCGTGAATGTAATAAAGACGTGGAAAAGTGAGAGGAAAACCCCGGCCTCGGTATCGTAGCCTTCTAATATCTGAGATTCTTTGAGATTCTTTTCTACATCTCGGTAAAAGGCATTGCAATTTCCTCTATTGTAGGGGGGAACAAGGAAAGCACCAGTACTGCTTCTCAGGAAGGAGCTGCTCTTGAAAGCTCCTTCCCTCGGAGTCCCAACTCAGAGACTAGGAAATCACATCGCACCTTCCATGCATTCCACGTATCGCACTCTCGCCCGAGCCGAACCAACCGATATATTATACAAGAACTTTTATACAACTTATGTAACAAGGTAAGCAATTCTTGTGCCCCGAGTTTTGAGCCTCGACTTTCTATTCTTCCCTTGTCTTCTCCGTTGCATGTCTCTATCCTTGTTCGCCGAAAAGAGGAAAGAAAAAGAGCTAATTACCATCGTGATCAGGTCTCTACGCCACATCTCAGCCAGCGACATCGCCTGCATAAGTAGTGAGACGACACCGAGGGAAAAGGGAATTACTCGGGGGATGTTGGCCTATTTAAGGAAACAGAAAAAGAACGAAAGGGCTCAGTATCTGATCGAGGGGCCTTTTAAAACCCTCGGAATCGCATCAAATATCAGATATCGTGACATGGCTTCGGGACACAAAGACAAGACAAGGAATACTTGGGTGAATTCTGTCGGTTTTTTTTTCAACTTACTCGTCTACATACGAGCTTACGAGCTCAGCGGTGGCACCTTGCAAATGGAAAGCAACGTTCCTCCAACTTCACCGACTTAGCCAGGTGTCTGCCATCCAGGCTTTTTCTCAGCCAGCATACGAAACCAGGCGCCCGAGGTCATTCGAAGATTAAGCAAAGTTTCACTTGCCCTCATATCGCTCAAATGGCACATGACAAAAGGTCTTGATGGTACACGTTACACATGTCGGCACCGAGGCCGTTTCTCAACGGTCGTTCCTGGCACATGACTGTCTTGACACTTGACACCCTTTCAAAACTTTCTAGACCACTTGGACTACTAGGAAACAACATGTCCAGTTTTTTACTTCCTTGTTCTTTGTTCTCTTCATTTATCCGTCTTCCTCGGCCGCAGTTGACCAATTCACAGGACAAGTTTTTACGGGCGCTTGGTCGGTCTGGGAGAAGGGAGGCATTGGTTAAATCCATCATTCCCTTCCCGCACATACCGGTAAAACTAGCACGTGGTTGTCTGCGTATTCACTTGGTTCCCAACAAATGGGGTCACGCTCATTGTTCCTGAATCAAATAGACCCCTCGACTAACTGTTGTTACTAACAGTAGGCAAAAGAAGGGTTCGCTTACGATAAACTCTTCCAGTCACCCACACACACACACACACACCCGTATACGGACAATAAATGTTTCCAATTAATGATTGCGATGGTGTGTATGTGTGTCTGTCTATAATTTACGGGAGAGTGTGTGCATGCTGGACAGTAACGGGATTTCCGGCACGTATCGCCGCCACACAGGGGAGACAGATTGACCGTCTTAGAATTGACGGGCTCTGCCGTGCTCAGGTGGGCAATCGGTAATGTCAGCGCCCAAGGCAGAAAGAAGCAATCGCGGCATGGCTGTGGCTCACAAAATGGGCCTTTACGTCGTTCGATAGGCCACGGGGACAGTCGCACTCGCACATTCCTATTCAATTGTCGGATTACGATGGCTTCACTTCCGACCGACAAATAATGATGGCCCGAAGTATTTCTCGGGTCTGGAGGATTTTCGGGGGGTGACGGCGGGGGAGGCAGTGTGCGTGAAAAGAGAGCCATATTGGGCGAAGCACGAGGTCATGGACATGACAACGCAGCAGGCCGACGACACCCGCCCACCAGTGAGATTTCACCTCTGGCCGACCTCGTGAACATGAGGAATTGCCGCCTTTGCGCGAAATTTTACATTTTTAGGCATCAACCAGTTTTCCGAATGGAAGAAAGGAGAAGAGAAATTTAAGCCGAGAGACCTCGGTCGAGGGCCGTGACTCCTGCAGGCCGTGGTCAGCTGGGAGAACAAGAAACCGGTGGGCTTCGGTCAGTCGGGTGCGTTGGCTCGGCATGCATGCTTGGGACTCGTACACTTGATAGCCTGTTGCTGTTACAGCACAGAGACTTGGTATTCTTCCTGTATAGAAGAAAAATAGATTCACAACAATTTCTTTGAATTTATGAGGTGAATGCCTCGTATGGTAGTCCAGTCCTTGACGACGCCTATGTTGTGCTCTCCTTAAGAAGGAAGCCGGTTCTATTACAGAGTACGCAGTATACAATTTGGTCTTTAAATTTCAGCGATTAACGGTCGGGCAGCAAAAGGCCAACCAAAATGTCAAAACAGAGGAGTATTAAGAACAGGCCGCTTTAGGTGGCGCCCACGCGCTACGTCTGTGTGCCCAGCTGCACACATACCTATAATTGTGCATTCTTTACTCCGTAGTGTAGATGCCATTCTCGAGACTGTATACAATTGACGCTATTTGGATCGCAGGTTGAGAAAAAAAGGTTCGTGCATAAGGTGCATAAGGTGCATTTTACTTCAAATCATCTTCCTCATGCAATACACCCAACCCCCCTCAGCTAAAATCGCATCCGCAGACGAGATTTCGTGCGTCATGCAGCGGATATGTGCGAACGCAGGTTGCCCGTCTGCACTCTTCATCCCATGATAGTCTACGGAGTAGACGAGACGCTTTGGACCTCTCGACCAAAGATTGAATTGACATGAACAAAAGACTAACGAAAATCTTCGTTCTGGGCCCTGCTACGTTGGCCACAAGGTCAGAGGGAGAAGAGGGTGTCTGACGTGGCGTTCCGTATCCTCCCGTTTGAAAAATATATGGAGGTTTTTTTTTTTTTTTCTTGGTTGGTTGGTTAAGCGGTTTTGAAGCAGCGGTGAAGATTGGGGACGGCAATGTGGGACAATGGGAGAATGGGGGGCTAGACAGAGGAGGGGTTGCATTGAAGCGCTTTTCTGGTTTTTCGCTCTGATAGGGTGTGGATTTATTCTACTTTTCTGGTTTTTGATTTGGTGTTTTTGATTGGACTTTTACGTTTGAATTTTCTCATATTTCTTTTGTATTTCATGTGATGGTTGGTGAGAATGGTTGGTGAGGATAGTAGGTGATAGGAGGAGATGATTTTGGAAATGGAGCACGAGGTGCGGTCGCAAAGAGGAAGGTCGCCAGAAGGGAGATTCAGCATGTTACAGGTTTCTTAGCAGTGATCGAAAACGGAGAAGTGACCGAAGGAATTATCGGGAGGAATTATCGGAAGGAATTATTAGAAACGAGGTTTGTATCGTTGTGGAAGGTCAACCGACACAAAGTGGCCGTCGGCGAGATGCAGCTGCCAGCACATGACACACAACACACAGTTCAAGTCCCCCGCCGGCCACCTCCGTCGTCCCTCTAAAAGCCGAAGATGCTACGGGGTATTGATAGCCTTCCAGAATTGATCTATTGCCCGAAATTCACAAAAGGAGGGGGCAAAGGAAGGTCTCCGAAGACCGTGGGGGGGGGGGATAATTGTGATGGCCTCATGGCCGCAAGGGTTTGAATCTAGTGAAAAACGAGAGAACCCCCACGCCGTACAAGCCACAGCACAGTCTAGGGAGAAAGTAAAGAATTGGGAAGGCGAAATGTAGAGTGGGAGATTGCCGAGGACGGAGAACGGAGGACTCCGATTAGTGAAGCCAACCTGTATTAAGAAACACGAAGTAAACGGAGCTCGAAAGAAAGAGTACAACGATTGTTATCAGTATTATTTCTCGTAAAATATTTAGCAAAAAAATCAAATAAAAAATTAGACTATTATTTCAGTGTCAGGCACAGAAACACGCCCCCTCCCACATGAACAGCCCGGGAACAGCATAGCACAGCCAACACCAAAGAAATCTACACCCAAGATCTCGAAGCCCAAAGCCACCACCAAAAAGTTCCCCCCCCCCCCCTTCCCCCCAAGAAAAGAGGTGAGATTCATTGGTTAAAAAGAAGCCCAATTGCACAAATATCAAGGCCCAAAAAACATGTCAACAGACCCCGAGCCTGCGCATACCGAAACTCGGCATCTCGTGAAGAAATGGCGGGGAGAGAGGATAAGAAGAGGGGGAGAGCCCACACACACGAATACCTTGTCATGTGAGGCTCCAAAGCAAATCACCCCATTAAGCTCGGTCCGTCTTCGATTCTGCAAGCCTGATCGTCTTTTGGCCCCGGGATGTCGATGTCGTGCGTGGCATTCTGAGCGCCATACAAATATCAGCCTGGTGTTTTTGAGTGATGCCTCGTGAGGGAGGCGAGCATGCGGGGCTACGTCTCGTGTCTCGTGCAGGGAGAAGCAAGATGGGTGACGGCGGGCCTATGATGAAATTGTGCATTTGGTTTCAAGGCAGATGGGGATGTGGAGTGTAAGGCGATGTTGACTTTACCTTGGGACAGGGGGCCAGTACCGTGGTATCAATGAATCCCTATTTTTTACTCCGTACAGTGATTTACAAGTATTTCTTCTACACGTACCCAAAGACGGCAGCAATCTCTCCTCCTTTCAAATCCGCCACAGGCAACTGTTGAGGAATTCCTCGCCCTTCCATTCTCCCGATCTCCCGATCCCCCGGTCCGCCATCATGGGATTCAACTTCCCAATGCAACGTGCTTAAGCCGCCAAGGTGTAGCCCGGAGCCATGGGAACCTTTGCCTTCTCCTCCTCTTACCGACGGGTGGATTCTAAGAGGGGGTACGTTACATCTCGAAGTCCAGAAATGTAAACTATTTACCACCCTCTCGGTTGAGGGAGAATGGAACGCAGAAGAAGACACTTTGGTGGAATGGTGACATTGATAGGAGTGTATGGAGTATTCCTAGTATGATACAACGAGGCTATAATACTCGGTAATACTGAGTTGAAGAGGACCGATAAGCGAAGGGGAGAAGGGGGAGGAGTTTGTTGCAATTCGGGCTTTGCTGGCCGGAGTTGGTGGATGGACTTGACACTTGCTCCTTTTGTGACACCTCGACGGCTTGAAATCCTGTTCTGTTTCTCCAAGACGTGCAAGAAGTGGTTGTTACATTCTCTCGAAGGATTCTTTCAAATGAGAGAGATAAAACGAAACGGAGGGGAGGATAAAAAGTTCCCGAAAGTGGCAGGGTCTCTTTGTAGTTTAAATAGTGCTGTGCTGCGGGCGCCGATGGTGGTATCGTAACTATGTACGGAGTATTATACAAGTATAATTCAATACGGAATACGGAGTAGAGGCTTTACTTTGGGGGGCTTGGGGGGAAAGATGGAGCCAAATTCCAGCGACAAACGGGTCTGTTAGGGGGAGTTGTACGGGTATTGTGTGCGCTTGATTATCGATACAGTAAGCCAGCAGACATGTCTGTCCACGATCAAGAAGAACAGAGAAACGGATCAAAGACATTGGCCAGTTTTTCAGGCCTCTAAAAAATAGCCAGAATATTGAATAAAAATAGAAATATAATCAAAAGAACAAATAAAAATAAACCAATTTTCTTCACAATCATGTTGAAGATCCAGAGGTCATGTCCCAATCACCTGCAGCCGCCCCAGTGACGCACTCCAGCACCGCAACACAACATCTCAGCTCGCCCAGCCCAATCAAGCGGTGAGCAAGAGCTGAAAAGCAACATGCAGCATCGTCCAAGCCATGCGCGCCTAAAAGAAACGCCAAAAGGAAAAAAAGAAAGAAAGAAAGAAAGATAGGGAAAAAAGGACGGGCTAACTTAGTGGCCGTTTTTTTTTTTTTTCCCTAACGAGGCAGTTGGGGTAGTGTCTGGACAGGCGCCGTCACTTGCATGGCGGAAAGAAAACATGGCTTCTTTGACGATGGGAGCGGTCAAGAGGATACACATGAAGAGTGATGATTCTTTTCCGCTCTTGGGAGGTTGACGTACACGTAGTTTTAGTGCTGGAGTGAGACATGACAACGGAAGACTTCAACACATCACCAGGCATACATACTTGTACGAAGACTTCCTGCAGCCGCTCAACCAATTAATACTTGTAGACATGTCCATCCCAAAGGTTTTTTAAAAAAAGGTCTCATGTAATCTTTCTCATCTCTTACTAATCCCTCTACTACACGTACTTGTAAAGACTCAACCGTGTGACGATCCTATGGCCTTCAGCCCAGCCTCTTTCCATACGGAGTATGCAAGCCACAGGAATCCCATCGCATCCTGCATCACACGCCCCCCCCCCCCCCGCCTCCGCCTCCGCCTCTCCTGTGAAAGGGGAGAAGAAACTTCTGCATTTGACTTTTTTGACCTTGCGTCTATTCTGTTCAGCTTTGCTCTTGACCGCCTTTTTTCTCCGACGGTGTAGAAGCGGTGGGATGGGGGTGCACGAGAATGTGCGACATTGAAACGGATGTGGCTCTTCTCCCTGCATTAACACGATCTGAAGGCTATCAAAGTGTACACAGGATTCCACCCCGTTGAATTTCTTTTTATTTTTTGTACAAGTAGAATTGGGGATAAGGGCATGTATGTCCGACTTCCGACTTTTTGCGAAATCCCTTCCGTTTCAGCACGGCACATGCCCATCACATTCGACCATCTGCCCAATGTGTACAGAATAAGACGCCGTTCTCGGCCCCCCTCCTCGTCCATCCAATATCACAATCACACCCCCTTCGTCCTACATACTCCGTACAGCAATACGGAGTATCTGCGCATATCATCACGCAGTTTCCCCTCCCATCCCCCTGCATTCCAAGCTTTTTTGCATGGGGGGAGGGGGGGGGAAGAAAACCCCGGTGTATTTTTCTATGCTCCGTTGCCGCGAGACAAATAGCTGGACCTGAGATGCTAACCATGGTGTGCATGCCCGAAGCTGTAAAACAAGCGAGTGATACGGAGGACGTGTACATACTCCGTACCTGACATGCTTTAATCTAGAACCTTTTCTTTACCCCACCGGCATTGGCATTCGGGGATTTCAATCTCAATATGCGGCTTTTCCCTCCCTTTGTTCATGCAAGTGGAGGGGATCGGGATTGGTGAGCTTTGTGTCGTACGGTGATGAAAATCGAAACGGACGTCGGGGACTATTATTCTATTATGGTACTTGCGGCATATTGCATCAGGGTTCCTGGATATTCATGGCTGATTGTCGGGATATTCGGCGCATCAAACATGGAAATCATGGTGCATTTTCTTCACCTTGAGAGATGGTCAACTGGGAGGGACAAAAATAGATGCATCTTTTAAATTGCATTTTATATTGTTCAAAATAATAAAATAATACAATGGAAACATGGAAATTAAATCAAGAATTATATCGTCACACGGCGTATGAAAAAGAAGTCTCTAAAAATAAAATAGATGGACGGTATGAATCTCCACGAGCTGAAGTGTCCCCGTCCCCGTCTATCCCATTGGCGAGCAACATCACAGCCCCCCGTCCAATCCCCTCCAATACAATGACAAAACAAGAGACTCGCTTGTCTACGGAGTAGAGCAACTCAGCAAGACGAGACAATCCAACCATTTCACAGAATTTAATACTTGTAAGAATAAATCGAATTTCACTCCCTCCGCCACAGCCACAGCCACAGCCGCAACGCCTCGTCTTAGTTGCTTTGCTGTCTGCGAGATTCTAGGAGAGACGGACGTTGCAAAGTCGGGCCGTGGGTGGGAAATGGTGATTCGGAGCCAAGACAGCGTAATCTGTACGTAGTAATCTCGTGAGATTTTCCCAAATGTCCGGGTGATGGTTTCTGAAAACGATGACGGAGATGCTGGTTGGTTTGTTTGGTACGTGTACGTGTACGTGTATGCTGCGTGATCAGAGGGGAACATGCGTTGAATGTGGCTTTTCCATTTACGAGACCATTTTACTTCGTACAATGCGAGCCAGTGAGAGGGAGACGAGGTTACGGGGTCCAGGGGGGGGCCGCTTAACTGTTTCCAGGCTTGACCCCCGCCCCCAATACCCCCTATCAAACAACCACATGACCATGTTATCCCCTGAAAAATAAGAATCACCCCCTAGAAATCCTGCCAACTTTTGTTGCCGCCGTTTTTGTAGGCATCAGTCGAATGATAGATAGCACGTGTACAGCATGCTCTCCAGATATTGGACTGGACCTTTGCAAAATCTTCCCCGTGATCCAACATTTCCCCTTCTTACGGAGTACAGCTAGCCAAACCCGTAGACCGAAGGCATTGCATGGAACAGATGGACCTTTGGGTTACACTTTTCTGCGCATGGAAGCCTTTTTTCCTCAAAGGATGAACAGGAAGATTTCTAGTTTAAACTAGACTTGTATCGCATTGCACACCCCCCTCCCCTCCCCTCCCCTCTCCCCCCCCCAACGTCAAGGAGGCGTGGTGTGTCCCTCGCGAATAGTAATAATAGAAATTGTTTCCCAACCATTGCATTGGATGGCCCAGCATAGTTTACGTAGATAGCCGCGCACCAGTCGGTCGTCCGACACAGCCAATACCGAATTCTTCATCCCCCTCATACCCTGCATTGGCTCACGAGATCAAATGTTCAGCAACAAACAGGCTCGTCACCTTTCTGCCATTCGCTGCGTCCAAGAGTGTGTTCCGGGGAAAATGGCCCAAGTGCTCCGAATAGGCGAGATGACGGAGCAAATCAATCACTCCTTCCCCCCCCCCTTTCCCAAAACAAGGTGTCTTCAGCCCTTCCAACCGTTATCCGTCATCTGCCATCCGTCACCTTCTTCCAACAAGTGAAGACTGGCAAGGGGCTGATGTGAAGGAGGGAGGGGAAGGGCATCCCCCCCTCGCGATTCCGTGGGGGTTGAGCCGGCGGCGGCTGTCACATTCTGTCCAGGTCGAGACCGAAAACACACCCTCCCCTCCCCCTTGGTCCGTCCAATTGTGTCTCCTCTCCCTTTGCTCGAACTGGGAGAGGGGGGGCGCGAAGTAGTAGTTTAACTTTTCTTCCCATGTGCACTCTGGTTTTTTTTTTTTTGGAAGAATGACAGTTCTCGACACCCTTGCTTCTCCCCCTCTTCTTGATCCGTGCGATCCCGGCCTCCACAAAGAAACAGCTGACCTCCTCTTGATTTCCCAATGAGGAATCTACACGCTGGTTAGATTCTTGTTATCCCCCCTTTTCAGCTAGTACGCCACAAAAGGGAGTCCTGTTTCAACAGCTGTGGTTCCTGAACAGCGTGAATGGAATAGGAAACTCGGCGTTACTCAAACGCTGTGAACGGAGGTTGGAATCAAACGGACGTCGTTTCATTCGTGTGTTTCTTTCGCTGACAAAACAGAGGGCCGCTTTAAACTGTTTATGTACACGTACGGAGTACAAGCTGGACCTGTTACCCGGTTTGAGATGCCGTTTCGACTGTTTTCATCTATTCTCGTCCGTCTCCTTCCTTTAGAATCCAAACCTACGGGCATTGTTCAAGGGAGGGAAATGAAGAGTCGTTTGGTTGCGCGCATTTCCTTCTCCCCTCTTGACCCCCAAACGAACCTCTTCTTACTACCCCATAGTTCCATAGTTTATTACTCTGTAATACGGAGTACGTACAAGTAAATCACTCCATGTTCCCAAGCAACAACATGCTCCCCTGCGCCCCCCCCACGCTCATCAGTCCAAAGTGGCGACAACTCCACCCCTACTCTTTTTACTTTTCCTACATACGTAGTTTAGTAGTTTGCATCCCTTGTTAGGCGACCGAACACTAGGAAGGGGGAGAGGGCTGTCCCGACAGACGCGTTTATCTTGTCAGAGTTGTTGCGGGAACTAAACTACGGAGTACAAGTACAGGGGAGAGAAGAGGAAGCGAGATGTTGTCGGCTCATGGCTCATGTGGTCTTTTGTTGAACACATGATGGAATGATTGGAATGCAATGCCCGAATAAATCAAGGAAACGAATGTGAAGTTCAATATCCCGCTCCCCCAGGCCCAGACTGCTTACTAGTTTACTCCGTACGTGTACGCATCTTCAATACTAGTATGGAGAATTTCACCTCCCAAGATAGTAAACAAGAAAAGGAGCAAAACTCGGTACAAACCCTCCATCTCGTCTATTAAAACAGCGAACAAAAATTCCAGCGCGCCGGAAAAGCGACTGGTCATAAAGATGCAAACCGAGATGAGGGAAAGAGAGGGGTAGTAAACTACACGTAGGTAGTAGGCCCAGCTGGAGAGGGAGAGATTATCCCCCCCCCAAATACTATTCATTTTCTGTCAATTCTTTTCTTGTTTGGAAATGGTTTATTTCGAGCATGATACGGAGTACTCCGTACATTGCTGCGCCAAAGCACGTAACGAAAGCCACGATACTTGGCCCCCACGAGCTGAAGCAAGATATGCTACACGTATCCAGGAATCCTCGTCCCTCTGCCGCTTTTCAACGACAAGGACAGGACCCTCCTCTACCTTTCTTCCACGTACCGGTCGAATATAAACACAACGCAATATGTACCTTATATCCAGGTACCAACCAGCCGCATAACGACCCGAATATCTGGGTTCTCCAAACGGAAAGCCATCAATTTATTATTACTTCAAGTTGCACGCAAACCCTAGCTTTACTCTGTAACTTGCCGTCGCATCGTAATCGTAGGCAGGTAGTTTAAAACTTGCATTCATTTCGCGCAAGAAGAGATGCAAGGGAGGGATTTGATCGTCGACCCGTGTTTGTGCTTTGGGACCCGGAATCTTGGATCATCTCTCCATTTCCATTCCCACGGGCTCCCAGCGGGGGGGGGGTCCATTTCACCCCTGGGAAATTGGTCCTTCTTTTCGTTTGAAAAATCCCGGCCTCTTTTCCAGTTCACTGAGAGTCTTGGGAAATACGGGAGTATGGAGAGTAGCATCCTGGCTTAGCGAGCGGACGGGCGGGAAGGGAAGAATAGAGGACAGACAAGGGGAGGCCGCGGAATTACTACGGAGTAGGTTAGATCATGGGCTGAGGATGAAGGGGAAAAGTCAGCAGAAAGAAAAGAGAGTTTTCCAGCTTTGAAAAAAAAAAAAAAAAAAAAAAGCCAGGATAGCTGTGCCGTCCCCGAAGCCGGAACGTGGAAAATGGCACTCGTCGCAAATACTCCGTCGTTTATACCGAATGCCCGAGCCGCAAATCCAACCCGTGGAAAGCTTCGTGCATTGATACTCAATCACCCTCTCCCTTGGACTCGTCCGGTCCCCCCTCAAAGCTGAATGCAAAGGAAAAGCAAAAGAAAAGCACATGAAAAGAATGTAACCATGGAGATAGAAGGAGCCCCTTAACAATCAAAATACTCCGGACTGAAGAGATAAATCCGAATATCTGGCTCGTCTTCTCCCCTGCTCAACCCCCATGATAATGACATCTGACAGAATTATCTCGCCATTCAGTGAGCCTACACCCCCTAGGCCAAAAAGAAAAATACTCCAGAATTACTCGCGCAAAAAAAAAAGAGAAACTAGTCATGCCGTTTTGTTCGCCCTAGTACTTGTATTATCCGTAAGTCCCAGCATCTCGGGATCAAAGCAAAGGACCCTGTCCTTCTTTTTGGAAGACTTTACCTCCCTTGCCGTTGAAAACCCTTGCAGTTGAAACCGATAGTTAAGTCTTGGCTTGAGCGGCGGAAATGCAGCGTTGCTTTCCGCGGCCCAGGAATTGGCGGTTTTCTTTTTCGCTGCAGTTGATTGGTGGAATGTTGGGGCTGTCCCGTCCAATAGTACTCCGTACTTGTACAGGGAGGCTCTTTTTTTTTTTCTCTGGGAGGGGGCGATGGTGAAGACGGGGTTTTTCTAGTCACTCATTGGACACACTCGTTTGGATTTTTCACGGCACGCGGCTTTTCAAACGCCTTGGACTCCAATAGCATGTCCTGTTTATCGTCTCGTACATGCCAGATTGATTGCTCAATAAACCCATTGCTTTTTTTTTTCTTACCTCTCCTAAACGAGATACCAATCACCACAAACAAAGACCAACCCCCCCTTCCCACACCTAAAAAAACAAGACCAAAACCAAACCCTCGTCCAAATCCGTCTTCCGCGGTCGATCACGAACAAGGGTATGCCCAGTTCATCCATCAACGAGCTGGGGCTTACCTAGCAGTCGGGTTGGGGTCGAAAAGAGGTGAGAAAATCCAAAAAAATCCAAACGCTAGACCAGACTGCTTGAGGGGTGCCATAGGAGGTTGAAAGAGAGGAAAAAAAAGCAAAACTTGACTGCCGCATTGGAAGACGTGCATAAAAATTGTCAGCTTGATCCCGTTTCTACGGAGTGCATTTTATCAGAAATATTCCTTTTTTGTGACGGTAGGAATTGCCAGTTTCCGTTTTCAATACCCCTACTTGGTACGAAATCAGAAATCAAGTGTTTTATATTTCCTTTTTCCACCATCCTTGCGATAACTCATGGTTTTTCATGCTTTCTTTTCCCTTCAGCCAGTCATTCCTCATGATTCGCCTGACTCTGCATCGGCATCCCGGGATGGCTTTCTTCGGCATGTCCCCCTGCCCATCGGACAGCCCATAAAGCATAGTAAACTAGAAAAAGCGATGACTACGGAGTACTCTATCTCTCTCGAGAAAAAAAAAAGCAAAATATGGGGAAATCATGTGCAAAGAAGGAAGAGGAAATCTGACAAGTCACCCGCACTCCCCTCTGCACGGCCCCTGGATAGCTGGATGGATGTGTGCAGAATCTGGGGCATGTGCTGATGCGATTAGCTAGAGGTGCTTGAAGCATGGCCGAGGAAGCAATGATCTGGTAGGGATTTCGGTGCCTGCGGTCGTGGTCGTGATCGAAAGGGGACAATGGGAGCGAGTGCAAAAGAAACCAAAGGTTACAGAAAAGAAAAGAGTGAGATATGATACTCAAAATCAAAACAGGAGTACACGTACTATTTGACAGTATCACTTGATTTATTAAATTATTGTTATTTATTCCCAATTCTTCTACGAATATTTTCATCGTTTGGCATTTGCCAGATGCTGAGCATAAGCCACACATACACATACAGCACGGAGCCAATACGGACTATTACATTACGGAGTATCTCCTCATCGGTCCATCGCGCGGACCGTACCAGGACCAACGTAACCCGTACGTGTACATTACAAGCGGGGAGTCCTTCCAATGATGTACAAACTTTCAAACACTGTGGCTCGACCATTGCACGAAATCACTCCGTAACTCCATGGGTACCACGATTCCACACCACCTCGAAACCGAAAAACGGTGACATTTGCGTGTGTCCAGTCAATTCAATATCAATGTCACTGAAGACTCATCAAAAAGGGCCAGTAACAACACCAAAAACGCGGCATTTTCCCTCATTTTCGAATCAAAAATACCAAAAGGTAAATAATTGGCAATTTCCCGTCATATTTTACCCTCTCACATGCATCTGCAATGCCGTCAACAAACCCCAATCCAATACGTACTTGTAATTCTCCCATTTCGAGCACGAGCGCCGGCGGAACAAAAGTCCAATCTGAGCCAACCTCCAGACTTTATGCCAAAAGGAGAAATAACTGAGCCACAATGCATTCGACTTGTACAAGTATTTTCTTTTTTTATTACGGCCACATGACCTCTTCAGCTCAGACAACGGTGTAAGAATGGGTATTACGCGCCACTTAAAGCAAACTTCACTCATGGCATAAACAACGTAAAGCAACGTATCATCAAGAGCTAAGAATGTGTTGCCAAGTGAAAATCAAGTTTGGGGATCCCGAGGTTAGGAGGGAAATGATTGTCCGGTGTGCAATTGATTGAGGCCTTTTTTTGTTTTCGATTTGTTTCGATTTGTCGAGACAAACCGTCACCGACCAAGGAAAAGTAAGAATCCACGGCCAATCGTCCTGATGGTGACTGGCTGCCCTGTCGCCTTGCATGCATCTTACATTTATTTCTTGGCCAAGAAAAAAGGGCTTGGCTGGCAGACGTCGTTATACCTCGGTCCCAATGCAACAATTGTACATATGCAAAATTGCATCCGTTTGTCCAGTCACTTCGGATGAACAAAAGGCATGCAGCCCTGCATGTCAAAATCCTACTCCGTAGTTTGGGAACGAATTCAATGCCAGTAAACTAAACTAAACTAAACTACGTACTAAAACCCCTCCCCCAAATTTTGACCACTAAAGAAGCCGCTTTAGAGATGCTGCATCCCGACGTCAGTGGTCTCGTGCGTCGGCAAGTGTTGCGCCAGTAAAGCTAGGGCGGGACGTGGTACAGCGGGGCAAAGGTCAGCCGGTCACAGGGGCGTGTGTCTTTGTTCCCTGGTAAGCATTGAGTCCTGTACTGTATTTTTACTGGCAATGGCAGCGGTTCTGGAGGCCAGCCAGCCTCCTTCGCCCAAGAAAACAGAAAGAAAGAAAAAAAAAAAGGCCCACTAAGCGTGTCTGTCCAAGGCAGGAAATGAAGTTTGGTATGAGATACGGAATGCAATGTGTTCATCAATTTTCCTATTTCTGGGCGATCCGCGGGGAGAATATATCAAATGTCGAATGATAAGGCGAAAACAGCAAGGCGCTGACATTAAATCGATCACCTGCTTCTTTTCTGTCGTTCCTTTTCAATGGTGTTATGGAAGGCCAGGTGTGTTTGAGGTAGCACTGGTTGCCGTCTGTCTTGCAATACCGTTACAGGACCTTGCTGGCAGAGAGGCTGAGCCTTTTCCGCTACTGCAAAGGCAATCGTGGTATTATCGTCTGAGGACTGGGGCGAAAAGAAGGGCACATGCTACTCATCAGTACACAGGTGTTGTTGTCTTTTCCCCTGTAGTACACGTAAATACGGAGCACTTGTACGGAGTAGGCTTTTTGCCGCGTCCACGAGGGGCCGAGCAACCATTCTTGCCACCTTTCCCCGCAGAGTTGGACCGAGACTCTCGCGATGATACCTTTCTCCCCCACCATGGGACGCTTAATGCCCCATTTTCTCCGTCTTTTCTCCTTCCTCTCCTCAATCAATTGCCTTTAATTGGTCTCACGCGAGGCACGAAATTCCCCAGACATACGGGTAGTAGGTTAGGTGTACGGAGTAGGCTCGGCCGTCGACTACTGCAGCCGAGCTTCAACATAATAGGCGTTCGGGGGCTTCGATGGCCTTGTCTCCTCTTGGTTACCGGGATATCTGGTCGGATAAACAAGCCCTCAATTCCGTATCACATATTCGCATGTGCTCGCCTCCAGCACACGCATGCCGGATGCTGGAAGGCCCATCCATAGCACACAATCAACAATCACACAATCACGCGGGAGAACCAGGGTTAGGGAATCAATGGGGAATGGCGGAGTGAGCAGTGGGAAATAATAGCGGAGCGTACCAAATAATCCCGCAACGAAGAGAATATCCCAGCGAAATTGGCCGAAGCGAAGCCAAGCCAAGCCCCCCTCCTTCATTCTCCCCCAGTTCTCCGTAATTGTAAACTCAAAGCCGCAAACCCGACTGTCATCCTTGTAGGGAAAAGTAGGGAAAACGGGTTTGCGGGTCGAATCGCTATTGGCACGCAAACGGGCATGTGGCTATTCTACCCCATACTTGTACTACTCCTCCATACTGTCTTGTCTATTTTCCGTCCAAATCGACTCGTGGCATCTGCTTCTGCCTGTTTATCAATATGTTGGCAGTTTAAAGGATGGCCCCTTGCGGCGAAATTGTTGCGTTGGCGCGGATATGAGGTCGAGACCTCGTCGGAGAGGATCCGAAACCTGTACTCCGTAGTGGTATATGATGGTATATGAAATCCAAAAATCTGGGACAGAGCCGCTTGCGCCTATGGCGGGGGTGGATTTTTGGAGGGGTTTTTGGAGGGGTTTTTAGGCCAGCCAAAGGTTGTGGGCTGCCAGCCTGGGCGGCGAAGCTCGGCATTGTCAAGTGTCAAGCAAAACAGAACCAAAAAGGGTGAGCGGCCCTTTTGCTGGGAACTTCCCCATTCTCATGGCCCCCACCAAAAATTAGGCCAGCCCCAACTCGGGAGACGAACCTGAAAAACTCAGGACAATAATAAAAGACGGCAATTGAGTATCCGCCAGAAACTACGGAGTAATACTCGACTCTCCCTTTCACCTTTCACGATGACGGTTTTCCTCTTAGCCTTTATTACCTCACGATACCATGGAAACCTGTGGGCAGAAACATTAAACTAGGATGCATGAAAAATAGTACTCCATAGAAAATGCCCCTCTCATTTATCATCCCCATGACCATAATTCCACCGAAAGCAAGGCAAAAAAAAAAAGACACTTCTGTGCAAAGTTGGCTCCATGATGCGGGAATCACCAGAGTCATGTGCTTGGGAAAATTAAAGGGATTGCTCAGCAAGCTTTAGCATTGGAGGAAACCCGTTTTTTTTCCAGCCTCCCCACCAAATAGTTTGAGAGGACTTTGTGAGCTAAAAGCCTTTGGGGCCAAAATGAAAGATGCCAGGGAAATGCAATCCGAAGTACCGCGGACGGCAACATACCAAAACAGCGAACCAGAGGCCAGGATAATTGTTGGTTGGTCACCGTTTTTTTTTCTCACATAAGGTGGGCGAAAACGGTAAAAAGGCATTAATATGGCCAAATTTACTGCCTTGGCGTCTGGGGCGAGAGGGGCGATTCGGTAATTTGCCTACCTCGGACTGGGCTTACCGACGTACGTACTCCGTACTGGGGTCCTGTGGCCGTCATGTGACCATTCCGCCACCGTCTGGCTGGTTAGCATGAAGGGGAATGTCGGGCCAAGGATCGAAACTGAGCGAGGATCAGAACGGTAATGGCCCAGGTGACTTTTGTTCCGATCGGATAAGTACCCAAAGAGGAAGTAGAAATTGCCTCAATCGGTTTGGCTTCAAAGTTTGCAGACTAGTCCTTATTGGGTAATCTTTAATTCCCCTTTGGGACATACATCTCCGGTACATCCCCGAGCCACTCGCTTTTGCGCTCCGACTCGTAGCTGTGACCTGTGGGGCAAGCCGGGTTTGGAACATACTCCAGGTCTCTGGTACGGAGTACACACCCCAGCACCCTCTTCGGCACATCAGAGGTCTCTTCCCTTTTGTCCTCTTTTACCCCTGCCCCAAACGCAGTCACAAGCTCAGCTTTTTTTTTCCTCTCCATTTCCACGCCCCCTAAATCTAACGCCCCCTCCAGTTCAACACGCACACCCCCACACACCCCCGGGTCTGATTCCTGCCCCGTCGCGGGGGTGTACGTACCGGCCATTGTGGTTTCTAGCAGGGCAAGATGCTTGCACACACACCGCGACTCCATATTCCCCCCATCCCACGAACCTACCAGCGATCCCACAAAGCGAATAACTAGGTCTCGTTTCCCACCCCCAATGCCTTCCTCCACACTTCTTCGTCCAACTTCCTCCAACACGACATCTCTCGACTTTACTGTTCTCTCGAAAAGCATTTGATTGAACCGTAACAGATTATCGCTCCAGGATCGCAATAACAACACATTCTTAACGAAGCACTTCTACATCGGGAAGTCACGATCAATCCGCCACAACACACAAACACCTATACGCCGCTCTCCCATATCGGAATCTTCACAACAACATCGACACCTTCAGCCTTGCATTGTCGACAAACCACGAACAAACTTCTCACCTTCGCACTTGGTGTCGACCTCGGATTCTATCTTTAGAAGAAATCGCCGATCTCCCCTGGTCGGTCTCTCAATCGCCTCCACTACCGGCGCCTTTACCCTCTGACCACCACCTCACGATCCTCGACTCGATTTGTCGAGCACACGGCAAAAAATGCCCTACGGACTCGATACCCACGTCCTAACTGTGGACGCCAATCTAATTCACAAGGTCGACACGGCCAACCCTCAAAACCTCCTATGCATGTGGACTGGTAAGTACCTCGTATACTCTTGCCTTACTGGCAGCTTTGTCGCCGCCTCTGTCATCTCATGGCTAACAAACATATCTAGTCTTTTCACGGTGTGCAGACTCAGTTGAGCAGGGCAGAAGGTTAGAAAACCTCAGCTGGCGCCTTTGGAACAGCCAGACCCTCCGCGACGGCGCTGCAAGTGAAAAGGTGCCCACAGCCACCAGCCAACCCAAGGACATCCCCGCAGTCGTTGGTGTTCCCGAGACACCACCACTCTCCGAGAGCGTCGATTCGATCCTCGATAACGAAGAAGTTGTCGAGATCACTTCCGAGTCCGCCCCTCTCGAGATTCGACCCAGGATTGTTCGCCAGGATTCTTGTCTCAGCAGCCGAAGCAAGGGCCGACAAGGTCTTCGCTCCGACGACTTTGAGAAGATGGTAGTCTCCATTATTCAGGAGAAGAGGGAGAATCTTTTCAAGGAGCCCCTTCCAGAACTTGCCACGCCACCAGTGGAGAAGGAGATGGAGCAGTCCGCCATTCCCACACCAGTTCTTGAGCGAACCGGCTCGAGCACAGCGGAGTCGAGCGCATCTCTCTCACAAGTCACCGAACACTCGTCCCAGTCCTCCACCTCTTCCAGATCTCCTCGATCCGAACAATCCCAAGACCTAGAGCCCTCTTCCATCCCAACCCACCCCGTTACCCGCGGCTTCTCGCCTCAATCTGTTATCACCTTGGAGCAACGCCCATCACCCATTGCAATGGCCGCCGCTGCCTCAGCTGCCCAGCCAATGCCAGCCAAGAAGCAGGCCACCTTCTCCTGTGGCGCTGCCTCTTACTCGTCAAGCGACCAGGCACAAAGCCTCGAGGTGCGCCGGCCTCTACCAGCACCCTCGTCGCGCCGTGCCATGTTCCAGGTTGGCGGTTCGGGCTCTTCGGAGGAAGATAGCTCGCTCCAGAGCTCCCGCCAAGGTAGCAGCCTCGCTCAAAGGAAACAAACCACCTTCAACGAGCAGGTGCGCGTCTCCGAGGCAGCTATTGATGATTCCGAGACGGAGGCCGAGTATGTGGACGAGAGCGCCATTGATGACGATGACGACTCGTCTGATTGGGAGGATTCGGTTGAGGACAGCAACAAGTCAAGCATCGATGAGAAGACTTACTTCCAGCGTGTGGACTCGACTGCCAACCTCACCTCGCGTCGCTCTCTCATCACTCTCATGCTTGCTCAGAACGACCGCGCTCAAACACTAGGCAACGTGGCTTCGCAATCAACGCCAGCCATCCACGGCTCGCGCGGCTACCCCGGCCGTTCGCCACTCGCAGCAGGATCACCCAACGACTCAGACGAGACACCCCTTATGATGAAGGGTGCTCGATCTTCGAACCTTCGACCGATCAACGAGATTCCGCGCTCGGCTGCCCAGCCCATCCTCACCACGGGAGGCCAGGGCCACTTCCAGGCAGCTCTCTCGCCGCGCACCACGCGACGCAACATGCTTGCCACGGAGCTTACGGAGTCTCTCCGGCGCCACCTCCTCTGGGAACGCCAGCAGAAGTCGTCGACTGCCAACGCGGTCCTCAAGCGCCGACACACATCGCAGGATGTAGCCAACTTGAAGCAGTATCCCGAGAAGCCTTACATGAACAAGGCAGAAGACGTCAATGCCAGCAGCTGGAACCAGTACTTCTCGCGCGAGGCATTTGGCGAATACCACTCCAAGGGTTGGTAAATCATGACTGCTGTTCTTCATCCTCGGCCCATCAAACATACCACCACACCTTGACACGAGTCGCAAACCTAACCTGGCAACGAAACAAGACACAATTTCGCAGCCGTGTATATTTTGATCTACCCTACCCTAGTCGACTCGATTACCCCTCCCGCCTTCGATTCCACGATATACCCTAATGTCTTTGTATCGACGGCCAACATTTTTTTTTCCGAACGCCTTAATTTCACGGTGTCAACATTTGGCTGGGTCACAATCCAGTTTATCTCATCACGTTACTTTTTTCTCTTTTCTTTTTTCTATTCTCTGGGGCTGGTCTTTGCATTGCACAATTCGAAAGCATAGCGATCTGGTCTCTTTACGTTGGGGCACAAAGCGGCGTTTTTTTT
Organism: Graphium sp. VPRI43844; assembly: GCA_019925285.1. Classification (NCBI taxonomy): domain Eukaryota; kingdom Fungi; phylum Ascomycota; class Sordariomycetes; order Microascales; family Graphiaceae; genus Graphium; species Graphium sp. VPRI43844. The sequence continues at coordinate 148,512 of JADHKT010000065.1, forward strand.
TTTTTGTTTTTTTTTTTTCAATCATATGATACCATGGTCCATGTTTCCACCGACTATCTACTATCTATCTGCACTGCGTCGGTATTTCTTTTTTTTTTCCTCAACAAAATTCCCTCTACTTTAAAAACCTTGGAGTCCTGTTTGGACTCGAAAGTGTGTACTCTTACCCTGGAAGACGCGAGGGGCAAAGATGGAGGGCAACCTCGAAGAAGAAGCAAAAGACAGCGGAGGAAAATTCAAAAGGGGACGGGAAAAAGTTTATAGGGGAAAAAGGAGATAAAAACATTGCAAAAAGCATTTATTCACCAGGTATCTAACCTGTTCAAAAAATTTAAAGCATTATTCAAAACATGATTCCCAAAAAATACTCAGTACTTGTTTCTGGCAAAAGTGAAATTCCAGTGTGTACACGTATTGTACGGAGTATTATTCGCCACATGAAAATTGGCACAAAGTAAAATGCCCTGGAATGGCAAAAGTGCAATCACAAGACGTACCCTATGCCAATCGCATTCGAAAGCGGTCCTCCGTGCCAGCATCCTTTTGTCTTTCTCGGTCCTTTGGTTTCTTTTGTCGCATTGTGACTAGACTAGAAAGAATCATGTGAATTTCCGTTAGACGCAAGGGAGAAATCTGGGGTAAAATTAAAGATAGATTTCCAGAAGGGGGGGGGAAGATAGTCGGAATGTAGGACCGTTTGGCCGTTTACGGGTTCCTTTGATTTCCCGGGATTTGGAGAGGCAGGGGAATTTGTACTCGGACCGTATTCTGCATTATCCCGTGTTTTATTTACTGCACGTGATGGATGTTGGATATTGTACGGAGTACTCCGTATTTAAAGATGCTATGCATTTTGTATTGATTGATTTGTGCTATGTGCGTTTATGCTGAAACTGTACGGAGTAAAGGGCCTTTATACGCCGTATGTAAAGTAGAATACGGAGTACGGAGTAGCTTTTACGGAATGTGATTTTCCAGGGCACGCGGAAAGCCACCTCCGTTTTTTCCTTCTGTTACAAGTACATGCACTAAATACTCCGGAGATAGACTCGGCATTCCCTTGTCTAATTTAATTTGCATTTCCATTTCTACGGGTCTTTTTTTTTTTTTTCTTTCTTTCTAAACTTTATTTATGTGTCCCTGGGTGTCCGTTCCACATGACGACCTGGACTCTTTCCTCCGTATCCGTTATCCGGATCTACTCCCGTCTTGCCATTTCGTCCCTCTTTTCCCCCGTAACTCTCACGGTAGAAAGCTGTAACAGAGCGTCCGCGCAATACACACCCCTAACCGTACCAATCTGCACCTTGGTTTTATCAATTTCTTCCTCTTTAATTCTTTTACCCCGGGGGGAAAATAAGGGACAAATATCCGAGTTTCAATTGGGCGAAATAGAGAATTGTTGGATTGCGAGTCGAGTCGTCGAGTACGTCATTGTTTGGGGAAACAACTCAAAACGGTAAGCCTGAGATTTCCCAAAGCTATACTTTGGAGCCAATACTTTGCCCAATTTCCATCAAATTGTTAACAAAAATAAAATAAAAAAGAAAGAAAGAAAGAAAGAAAAGGGGAGAAAATAGTAATTCATCTATAGTTGAGTATTTCTGTCTAAAATCCCGGAAGTCCAAGTTTCCGAGTGGAAAACTACTCCGTATGTCCCATTTGATTGGAGCGATGACGACTGGTGACGGCAATAATGGTCACACAACCACATTCATGGAATGGTTGCCCAAGCTATTATGTACAAGCAATCAGTGTCAGAAAGAGGCCGAGGTGTAAATGTACTCCATACTTGTAGGCTTAGGCTTGGAGAACCCTTCACCATTGCGGTCCGTAAATTTGACGTGTTTGTTGTGGCGTGACTATCAACGCCACAGCCGTGCTTCTCTTTTTTTTTTTCGAACTTGTTGATCTGGCGGTTTTTGAGTTTTATTTACGCGATGTGGTTTTCTTTTACTGTTTGCCCATGTCTATTGCCAAGTTCACATGTCAAGTTTAAATCAGACTCAGCTTTGCAGGCTTGAACCCTTTTGTGCAACACCCCGTACAATACTATCCATTATTGAGTTTGCCTGACTTCTTTCTTTTTTGGTTCCCCGCAAGAACAAATAAACTTGAGGGTATCTAAAAAAAGGTATCCCCAAAATGGGAATAGTTTCACTTTATGACGTTGAAATGTTGAGCTTCTACAAATAGCTTGAGATGTCGGCCTCTACAGACCGAGATCCTATTCCCACTTTCACACAAGGCCCGAAAGGAAGCAATGCTTTGCTTCGGAATGATGAATAAGCTACAGAATAAAGATCAAAGTATGATCATGATCCCAAGGCATCCTCCATGTCGGCCGAGATCACCAACCGATCGACATGGAGGGCCTCTTCATCAGTCATAACCCCTCCACCAGCTTTCCCCCAAGATCGGCGTTCGTGCTACGAGAACTCCCGAGAGACACGACATGCTTAATTGGAATGAGTTGGGACCAGACACGTCTTCTATATTACCGATCCCATACAATAAAAATGGAAAATTATACATGTGTGGGAAGTGAAGGGCTTGGGGGGGGGTAAGGGTTAGCTTCAAAGTAAACTACAGAAAGTACAGAGTATGAGGCTCGTGTGATGATCAGGTCTGCAGGCACGAGGTTTAACAGTTACTTTTGTAGAGGTGAGCTTGTGCGCACACGCCCCTAGCTTTGCATTCCAGGATAACAGCAGCTTTTAAAGCGGTGATTTTGACTATTTGGGTATTATAATGTTGCTACATGATGGATTATACCTCTTCAAAGAGACTTGATTATTTGGCTAAATGAGGAGGTTAAGCGAATCATGATGATAAGTCTCCTCGACAGAAAGAGGAGAAGAGGAAATACTGGAAATACTGGAAATATTATATACATAATACCATATCGTGTAAAAACAAGTCATGTTAAAACAACAATGAAAACAACTGACACAACCCATCAACGCCGAATTCCCGTTCCCTTCTCAATCTTCCCAATACCGAGCATCCAGTTTTCCCCCCCTCATCTGCCAGCCTGCCCCGCGCCGTAAAAAAACAAACTAGTACAAAGAAGAGTTTTTTTTTTTTTTTTTTTTTTCCACGGCGGAGAAAAAGTCGAGATGGCAACTGGTGGCGCCAATGCACGATTGCCTGAGGATTTCTGCAGGATCGGGGGTTTTCTTACATGTTTCTATTTGGTGGGCGGAAAGCTTGAGAGAATGGAATTACTAAATGGGCGTTTTTCTTATCTGATCCAATGAGACTGTCGCATGACCTCTCTCAAACTACCTTTTTTTAATATATTATTCTTTTTCTTTTTTTTTCTTACTATGTATAACTTTGATATCATTAACAAGACTTGTGTTCTGGCGGTCTAGGCTCCGTATCCGACGACACAAACCACAAATATCATCTTTCCCTCGGCCGGTCACGTCCACAATGACCTGCATCTCCGACTCTTCCCCCCTTCCTTCCGTCCCACTAAACAAAGAATGCTAGAAAACTAAACTACATACAAGTACATACATAAAAAATAAAAATATCTATTTGTCCGCGGGGTTTTCCCCAAACCGGTGGGTGCATACTAGTATGCGCTAAGGCGGACGTACGATGAAGCCGGCTTTGGTTATACCAACGCACACATCACATTGTGAAAAAGCAGCGGGGTTTTGCTCTCAACTTTACCAGTTGCGTCATTCCGGAACCTTTTTGCTCTTTTTGCTCTTTTTGCCCTTTATTTTCTTCTATTTTCATTTTCCTTTAATTTTTCAGCTCAGCGTGTCTGCCAAAATAAAAGACAAATCACCACTTTTGATACACTGTAACCACATACTCGTACAAGTACAGGTTCCAAAGCCACACTCCATACAGGAGTACAGTGGGAGGTCAAAAAAAACGCCAATTTTAAATTAAATTTTCGTGTCAGCCCTCGACGCGTCATAACCCTCCCTCCTTCACACTTTTCAAAAGCCTCTCCAATGG
>JADHKT010000066.1:0-21707 GCA_019925285.1 Graphium sp. VPRI43844
GCCCTCCCCCCCCCCCCCCGCCCCCCCCCCCCCCCCCCCCCCCCCCCCCCCCCCCCCCCCCCCCCCCCCCCCCCCCCCCCCCCCCCCCCCGCCCCCCGCCCCCCCCCCCCCCCCCCCCCCCCCCCCCCCCCCCCCCGCGGTCGAGGACTCGAACCGTTTTTGTCGTCTAATCTACTCCGTATTATTATATTACAGGCAATGTGTCATCGAACGAGCGAAAATATTGAAGCTCACCTTTGGTTAACTGAAGTGAAGGTCTTTAGGGCTCTATTTAAGAAGCGCCACCAGCCCACTTAGTGAGGGGACCGCTCTAGGAGATATTACTACTCCGTAAGCAAAGTATGGGGAGAAATAAGCTTAACCAAAAGAGGGGGTGGTTAAGAGTTATTACTAACCAATGTTCTGAATATGAGGTTTTTGACAATCATGGTCCTGCCAGTTGTTTTCGTACGAGGAGCTTATGTTCAAAACGGTGAAATTGTAAGTGTCAGGGGAGACGGAAGAAAATCCGAGCATTGGGCCAGCCTCTTACCACTTGAAGCACCAGGCCATATTCACGGCAAATTCAAAGGTTTCGGGAAAAGCACGTGAGAAAAGAATCACTTGGACCCATTTCAAACCATCTTTTCGGCATTCTCGCGCCGAGTGTCCCATTCCCCCAAATCAATATATTGTTGAATCTCTGGTGTGGCGACTTTCGAGATGGCGTGCAGGGACATGACACGGGGTTCATTCGCGGCGAATATTATTAGTAATAACCACAGGCGATCCACAGGCGATCCCTAAGTTTCCACACCGCCCAAGTCTGTCCAAAGATAGCAAACGGATAAAAGTCATTCTGAAGAAAGGAAAAAAAAAGTACTACGCGACCCTGCATCTGCATGTAAAGATTTGTTCCGTGAGCAGAAGCAAGCATCGTCTCAACCCCTCTGTCCTGGCCCCTGCCTGGTTCGTTTCTTTTTCCCTCCAAGACATTGAATGTGGTTGACGCGTCTGGGAAAGGACCGCTTTTCACTCTTGAAAAAAGGGGTATTGACTTACAACTGGCAACAGCTGTAGACGGTTAGCTGTCGAGACGCGACATTCGCCGAAGGACAACACAACACTTTTCTATCCACCTGCTGGACAGTATTATTCGGTGACTTGAGGGAAAATTCCACCTATTTGTCACGCGGCACTTTCACCAGTTGATCAGCTCTAGTGACTGAAGAAACGCGCTATCGGGGCATGACTCGTATGAAAAGCGACTACATACTCAGTAGATTGGTCTCTTCGATAGACTTTTAAGCATAAATAAGCATCAGACTGTGCTTGGAATACGCATCTTTTCCCAAGTCTACAAGGCGTCACTGCGTATACAAATTACAACAAAATGCTTAAGACCAAACTCGTATATTGCAACAAATCCCTATTCATAATCCAGGTGGAGGGAATGAAGGTTATCCAAAATTTAAGACGCCGTAATCCCTTGAGACCGTGTATAAAAAGCGAGGCGCAAAGCTATTGGCTTTGTTCCCGAAAAGCGAATATATAGAAATGACCCCTTTGCCGGCCCAAAAAGGTACAACCTAGTAGGACGGCTCAAGGGGCAAGAGTTATATACTCACACTCTCAAATATAATTTCAGAGTATAGAAGAATATTAAAAACAAAAAGAAAAAAAAAAACCAAATGTGCTCCACTATCCAGTTGAAAAAAAAAAGATGGTCATCAAGAGCTTTTCTCAAATGAGAAAAAGAACGTTTAGTCACCAAGGGTGACCTTGACGGTACCCTTGAAGTAACCAGTGCAGCCAACGCCATCGAGGGCCTCCATACCGGGCATGTAGGCGGCTTCGTTCCGGCCATCGCTCTTGACCCACGAGCAGAGGCGGTTGGTAGGATCCCGAATGGCCATGCCGATGTAGGGAAGGCTAGCAGCACCGGCCACCAAGACACTGACATCGGAGCCGCTGTTGTCGGCGTTGCGGTCGCTGCCGGCATCGAACTCGAACCAGGTACCAGCGAGCTGGCCGATAGAAGTGCGGGGGACGGTCGAGCCCGAGCCGCAAGCAACACCACCCTGCGAGTTCTTGTCGAAAGCGACGCACTTGGTCTCGCCACCAGAGACGCTGAAGTCGAGGGCGCTGTACCAGAAGCCGTTGATACCACCATCGGGGCCAATCTTGTTGAAGGCGGAGCACGAGAACGAACCGCCGGTAGAGTCAAATGTGGCCGTGTAGTCGTACTTGTCAATGGCGGCGCAGTCGATGAGCATGATGTTGCAGCCCCACTTGCCGGGAGCTCCAACATTGCCGGCGTATGAGATGTCGGCAGCGGTGGCACGCTTAGCGTAAGAGACGCCGTCGCAGAAGGGCTTATATTCACCCGAGCCGGTGCTGGTCTGGGTTCCGGTGCTGCTGGGCGCAGACGAGGTCGAGGTCGACTGGGTCTCAGTGGCGGGCACGGCTTGAAGCACCTGAGGGTTGTGAGTAGTAGTGGTCGAAGGCTTCTTGGGCTTGACGGCCTTGTTCCATTGGGCAGGGCTGCGGACAACGACCTCGGGGGCCGAGGCGTCAACCTCTACGACGGGTGCTGCCTCCGGGACAGCCTCGGGAGCAGCCTCAGCGATGCGGTGATGGAGCTGGGCATGACGGTGGGCAGCCGAAGACGGGTGGGCGCTAGCGCAGGAGAGAGCAGTCGCAAAAGCGACGAGGGTCGATGCAAAACGCATTATGCAAAGGATGAAGAGACCGAGTGGTAATACTGAAATGAACCTGTCACCAGGGGCTTTTGTTTTGCGATGCCGAAATGCAAGATGCGATGCGGAATTGAATTTCCGATCAAGGAATGACGGTTTCGTGGATCTTTTGGGGGATCGTTGCACCAGTGTGTATGCTGAACGCGGTGAGGAAATGATTGTCAAGGGAGCGATTCCCCGAAGTCGTGAATGAACGGTGCTGTTTGAAAACAAAGACAATCCAACCCAGCGGATTTCGAGTCTGAAGGAATGACAGCGAGAGTCTGTAGATATCTCGCGGAGGACAGGCAAACTGAAAGTTGTTTGGTAGGGGGGGGGGGGGGAAGGAAAAGAGAGAGAGGGAAGGGAAGATTTAAGATTGGGATGGGGGAGATATATTCATTTGCAGGGGGGGTGCCAGGCGAGAGGACGCTTGATTGGAGAAAGGAATGTGGGCTGTGCAAGCGTGTTAAGGAATGTGGGTGCTGTGGATTCTTTGGGCGTGTTCTGTGTGGACTGTGTTGGCCTGGCCTGGATAGGTGAACGAGGGACGCTTGTAGTAGTTTAGTTTACTAAAATGGAACCACGACCCAAATCTCCCGAAGAGGGGGGGCTTGATTGCAGTGATTGCAGTGATTGCAGTGATTGCAGTGCCAGTAACGAGATGAACTGGAATGAGCGCCTAAATGAGGTGTGAGCGGTAGCCCAGGGGATCCTCCCTCCCAGAATGGGTGTTTACAACGCTATTTACCAAACAAGCTGGCACGGCACAGTAAATAACACAGTCTCAGTCTACGGAGTAGCATGTGTGGCAAGGCGACTGTTCAGGGGGGCCTGGCTGGCTGGCCATGTTAGAAAAGCAAAATTGATCCCAATCAATTTCAATGTCAGAGGAAAACTGGTCACATCCTCGTCCGCTTTGACAGTTCCATTTTTTTTTTTCTTTTCTAAAAATTTTTTTGCCTACTCCGTACAGAGTATGCTCTTCCCGTTGAGCACAACCATACCCACATCGCCACACCTTTTTCCCCTCCTTGGCAACCATGATGGATGAAAAGTTTTCCTTTCGCAGTACTCCGTAAGTGCTCCGAACGATACTCCGTAGTCGAGCTGAACCAGGCCACGACAGCTTTGCCACGACAGATGCCACGCCATCCGCTCCACTAAGTCTTGGGTGGTCTACGGAGTACCAACTTGGTGGTGTGAAGTACGGAGTATCTATCCCTGTAAACTGCAAGTAGTAGTGTGGATAAGAAGGCAATCGAGCCAACCAGAAAAGATGAGGTTGTTCTTTGGGCGCTAATATTATGGAATCGGATCGGTGCAGTCGACAAGACAACACACTCAGGGCCAGCCCTGGGCTCTACGAGTACGTACCAAGTGCATGTACGTACAGAGTATGAAGCTTGGGGATGTGCCAGTCTTGGGGAGGCAGCTCTCTTGTTCTTGATGCTCTTTAGAGTTGAAAATATGGCTTGCTGGTCTATCTAGTTTAGATACTTTGCTCAACCTTCAACTTAGTGAGAATACTACGGAGTATGTTGCGGCGGATACAGACAATTCTGTCAAAGAATCCCGGGAATTTTTTACTACTTGTAGATTCGTGCCTCTTGACTGACTCATTACCCGGTAGAAGCTCAAAAATCGAAGTCAAAAGAAAAACGAAAAAGGCACCGGACCGCAGAAACTTCTTCTGGCGTCCCATACTTCGTACTAGTAGTACGTGTAAAGAGGAGAGAGGGCGCACCTGCATTCCAGACCGTTGTTTTTCCCCTTTCAGGAGCGTTGAAATAAGCGACGCTCATTGGTCAACCCCCTGCCAAGACACCAATTTTACCCCTGAATCCACAATAAGCCTGTTTCATCCAATAGGTTTGTTGCCGACCCTGGCGATCTTATCAACCGTGCATAAATAGTGGGTACGGAGTATACTAAATTGTGCAAAATGGTAAAACGGATTCATAATACGGAGTAAATTTATCTATCTTGTAGCTAACTTATTCGAGTTAGAAGATCAGAAAGTGATGCCTGGCGTGACAAATGTGAGCCTGAAATTTTACGAACCAACGTTATGGACTTTTTTTTTTTGGTCCGTAAAGTATTCTTTTTGTGTGTAATACGTGTCGGTATACTCCGTACGGAGTACGGAGTACTCCATAGATGCATCTGAATTCCCGAGGGCGCGACCTAGCGTCACATGACGAGTTAAGTCATGTTAGGGCATGTTAGGGCCTGCCCCCGGAGGACCGTGTGCAGGACCATAAAGTCTCCGCTTTCGCGCACAGTCGCGAACTCCTGTACTTTATATTAGAAGAGACAAGAAGCAGCCTCAGTAGATCATTATCGTACTACCCCCCTAGAAGATATAGGAGGACGTACAGGATCCAGAGGCAGCTCTACCGTTATCACACCAATAAATAGTACAAGCGTGTCAACCCACAGTACGAACCATTTGGGTTCGGGTTGTCACGACAAAATTTTGGGCTGTCAGTTACGAACCTATGTACTACATACTTGTACGAACCACACGAAGTAGTACTAAACGACCCCTAATTCTGATGCTCTCGATTTCTTGCCCTCTCCAAGATGCCCTCCCCAATCTCACAATCTTTGACCATGCAGTCGTCTCTGAATGCTGACTTTCATAAGGTCCTCGCCCACCACGAAATCGGTGTTGGTGCTCCTATGTAGTATATATAGCCTTGTTGACCTTGTGAGCCTTAGAGCAGAGCAAGAAACGTCACGAAGCAGCGAGGCGCCCAACTGGTATCAAAACGGCGCCCCTTACCCTTCTCTCATCGACCTCCAGGGCACAAAAATGTGCTGCATGACAAACCACCTGACGTTCCTCAGCTGGCCCGATCGATGGGGTGCCCTCCATGGGTATAGCTTCATCCTCCGACAAGCCGGCAATCCGACGAATGGCGCCCTTGGTCTGCACAAGTACCGCAGATATGTTGTATGGTGTCAGAAGGGAGGCACGTACAACTCACCACAGACGGTGAAGAACTCAAGGCGGACGGTGAAATGTGACTGACTGCCTATGGCGGGCAGTTATCACCTATCACCACTGGTCCCTGCGAAAATGAACCATGCGAAAATGAACCATGGGAGCTCAAGATGTCACTTGACGAGCATAACCATCCGTCCTTCCCTGCCTCGACATACGCCCGACATTGCCGACTTGGCAATAGCCAGATATATATCCTGGGTCGTTGGCATTACCCCTCCATCGTGGGAGAGCAAGCTCCGCATATTGCGAGCCGAAATTGACGTTGTCAATGTGAGACCCTTGACGAGATTGATCTGGCTCTCATCAAGTCGGCGATGTCGGGCATATGTTGAGGCAGGCAAGGATGGTTATGCTCGTCAAGTGTTATCTTGAGCTCCCATGGTTCATTTTCGCATGGACCAGTGGTGATAACTGCCCGCCATAGGCAGCCACATTTCGCCGTCCGCCTTGAGTCCTTCACCGTCTGTGGCGAGTTGTACGTGCCTCGCTTCTGGCATCATACAACATGAAGGAAGCAAATGCAGGCACAAGCAAGTTCAAGTAAACAGGGAAAGGCAGGCCACCAATACTCAACGCCCCCTTGCCAGATAATGCGCGGGATATATTCCCTTAATATGAACAAAGAAGTCAGGTGGTCTGGGCAACAACACATGCTTTCTGAGAGTGTCATATGTCTATAAACCCTTACGAGACAAAGACAAGCCATAGTCCAAGATTGCGTAAGAAGAAACAACGTGAAACAAAGACCTACGAGTGCAAGTGCTGGAAAAGCAAAATAAGTATCGAGTAAGTATCGAAAAAATATATAGGGCTCTTTCACCACATCAGAGTCATACTTGTATCTTCCAATTCGAAGGGAGGAAGAAAAAGATACAAGTAAAAAAAGGAACGAATCGCTCCCTACGATAGATGGTCCTCTTGGTAAGGCCTCCGACGACCAGCCAGTCCTTTTCAGTTCGATGATTCTAGCTCGCCATCATACACGTAGCTTTGCTATTCTAACCATGGTTTCTACCTCCTTCTCCCCAAAAAGGATGTCTGTTTCCGGATCAATTTGACTGAAGGCCTACATCCCAGCTCTCAGCGACCAGAGCGAACCCAACGATAACACGAATGAGCATCTAAGGCGATCAATAAATCACCTTGCTAAGTAATCCTATCTGTGAATAACTTTACGCCAACTGTATCCGGTTTCTGGACTGGGAAAAGAAGAAAGGAAATCAGTGGCAAAGAGCAAGGCGCGCGGGCTCGGATACTGACTGGTCCTGTCGCTCTCTGTCCACAAGTTTCCGAATTATAGCGGATGGCCAGCCCTTCTATCCAGGTAGATACAGAGCCGTCGATGATAGGTATCGGACAACTCTGGAAGGGTAGTAGAAGTTAGGTTACTACCGTGAGTGAAGTAAATGGCCGATGGTATGTTTTGACATTGACCCCCAGCCTCGACGATCCCAGATGAAGAGCCCCCAACACTGAAATTCACTTGTGTATCAACAAACGTGCAAACATTATCCCGACACTTTGGGTGGGTAACGACTAGGGAAGGGGTTTGCTCATGGTGTGCTGGTCAGGTCCAGTGATGCAGTATACTTTGACGAGAGTCTCTACGGGCATACTCCGTACATGCCCCTTTATTATAAAGGGGCACTTTTGCCTGTCACACCTCATCACATCGACCATCCAAAGGTGTATGTATCGAGTTTAGAGCACGGCCATTTACTTGATGGCACCTCGCTGAGCAAGGAGTTCTGTATCGGGCACTCCATCCAAGTTCTCGTGCAGGCGCAGTAACGGATAGCGAGGAATCCATGCTGGACCAGCAATGCAAGTTGAAATGTTGGACCAGGCTTTGAAGCTGTCGTGAAGGCTGACCCCGCACGCCTCTCGTCTGTTAGCGCCGCGCGCGAGAGTGTGCAATTCCACATGTCCGAGCGCTCGCGAGCTTACTCCGTATTAGGGAAAATCAAGTTGAGTTGGCGGGAAGGAGAGAATGCCTGGCCCTGTCATGGCGGGCCAATCAGTCTTGTTGGTTGGGAAAAGATTTGTGGTGCTGGTGCTTTCTGCTTTCTGGGCTAAGACTGTGTGGGCTACTTGTAGTCCCTCAGTGTTCCGTAAACAGCGGCTGTACGGAGTATGCTGGTATGCTGTATCTCCTTAGAGCCGAAAGTAGGACTTTTTTTATTGGCGTTCCCAAGACTTAGCGGTACAAAAAAGTCAGCCGCCTACAGGGGTATTCTTTTAGAAGTGGCTGTTACGAATTCACATCTCCTACAACGGCAGCGCTGGGAGGCTCCTTTGAAGCCTCAAAGGAGCATTCAGAAAACTGTATACCGAAATCTTCGAGATTTTTGGCCAGCAAATAGCCTTACGAAACAAAAAGCTGGCCACCGAAACGATACAACAGATTCACGTCAAAAGCCGGCTTTCGAAGAGAGGTTATTGCGCCTTTTGCTCTTCAAAAAAGCGTAATACGATTATCGGCCAGCCATTACTACTGACAGCCAGAGTACCGCAAAGCCATAAAGTCATCACCGGATGCGATTAGTGTGGTGTTGCGCTTTGCGCTCTCTCGAAAAGAAGGTGTTGGGACAAATGGCATTGTCAAGACAGTCAGGGAGGTACTTAGCTTTACTAGGGCCCTGTATGTAGCTTTTTGTATATGTGGGGCAATATCAGGGGTTCTATCCAATAAACGGTGGCCAAGAAAAAGAGTCCTACTTTCGGCTCTAAGAAGATAGCAGAACAGGGTTGTTTCCCCTTATTACTTGTACCATCATGACCCTTTCTTTTCTTTTCTTTTCATTTTTTTTTTTCAAATGGTCCCCGAATCGAAACCCCCCCCCTCCCCCAAACTACTTTTTCTCCCCTTTTTTTCACACACTCCCAAAGCAAACCGGAAAAGCGAAGCGAGTCCATGTCGGTCGCCAATTCTTCTTCTCAAAGGCCATCTCGCTAACCCCTTCAACCCCTTTTTTTCTGCGCACAGAAGAGGAGAGGCAGATGACGGGTTGATTTGGCCTGGCCCTTAGTGCCATCGTCCTCCCTGTCCTCCCTGTCCTCCCCGTCCCGCTGGCCCACCCTTGGCTTCTTGGCTTTACGTACTACTCCTAAGGTTAGACAATTCGACTTCTCGACTAGTAAGAAAGAGGTTGCAGTTACCGATAAATCGGTCGAGGCCCTCCCCCCCCCCCATTTCAGGTGCCCTCCAGTTGGTACGACCAACGTTCCTGACCCCCCCCCCCCCCTCCCCCAGTTGCCAGAAGTTGGTGGCGTTTCCGTGATCCGCTCCGCTGGGATTTCCCCTCAATCCGGATCACATCATTACGTAGAATTTAGAATTTGTTTGCCGCTCTGTCCGTCGCTCTCGACTCTTGAGTGATCCCCGTGATCCCCGTCAAGGAGTAGGAGACTCTTTGTTCTCTTTAGTTTCCAACCGTCATCTCTCGACGTACTCTGCACCACTTCCTCCCTTCTCGACGTCTGCCCGCGCTTTTCTGGCTGTGGAGGGCGACAACCCAATTTTTTGGGTTTTTGGGGGGGGGGCCCTCCATTGCTGTTCGTTCTGTCCCAAAGAGGAATCATTGGTCTCATTTCGCCCCCCTCATGCGACGGACGTGTCGTCTTGCCATCTCGTCCCGCACCTCTGATCCACCCTTTGTCCTCGCTCCCATCTTCGCTTCCATCTTTCCCCCTCGCCTGGTTTTCTCTGGTGTGCTACCCTATCGACGTGTCCCCCTACCCACAGCTCCTGGCTTTTCACCATTCCGCCCGCTCGTTCATAAAAAAGCCCTGATACCCAGGATACCCAGGATACCCAGGATACCCAGGGCCAGAGAGCCCTGTCCTCTCTAAGCCTGTGATGGAAATACATCTGCACCAGCAAATCTTAGCGGTGAGTCCGAGTCCCCGCCCTACCCAGACCATCGGGTCAGACACGCACCCTACAACTACCACCTCCAAACTACCACCTTTGACGAGCTGCTGCAAGCCGCTATTGCTTTAATTCGACACTGACGATTTGGAGATTCCAGGATCCGTCCATCATGGAGGAAGATGATGAAATAGACTCGGCCTTTGGCGACGAAGCTTCGTAAGTCTCCCAACATGTCACCCTGTCCGCATTCATTCCTTCATGAAACCGTCGTTGCTCAATTTCTTCCCGTGCTTAAATTCTTCATCTTCCTTCAATTGGTCGTGCCCCGATACTGACTCAGTACGATTAGGAGCATCCGGCTGTCTGTTGCTTCTTTGACGGAGAGTGTGCTCCAACACCGTGAGCTTCACGGCAGGAGATACCAAGTGTCCAAGACTACCGACTACTGGTAACTCCGCCTTTCCATTTCCTGCCCTTTTCTTCCGGTGCACGCAGGACACTGATAAATATCGACCTACCTGGCAGGGGACCTAATGACAGTCAACAAATGGAAGGCCTTGATCTCACGTACGTTCCACGCCTTAGCCCGAAACAGGCGTAGTTTTCCATCTTGCCATTGATTTTTTTTTTTGCATTACCTCTGGATGCGCTAACATGTCCGTCGCATAGACATCATTGGATGACTCTCCTCCTGGATGGCGAGATGTTTCTAGCCCCAATTGGCTCCTGCCCACAGGTAAGCCTAAATGCAACGCGGCGGCGTCATCTCATGATGGCGCGCCGACCCCGACTAGTGATTGCGTTCTGACCCATTCACTAGAAAGTTCTGGATGTCGGCACGGGGACTGGGATCTGGGCCATGTGAGTGTCCTGTCAGGATACCATCCCTGTTCTCTCAACTAACCTTGCGTCGTCCAGCGACTTCGCCGACGATCACCCATCCGCTGATGTGATTGGGACCGACATTTCACCAATGCAGCCCGCGTGGGTGCCTCCAAACTGCAGATTCATTATCGAGGACGCACAATTAGACTGGCAATGGTCGCGGAACTATTTCGATTACATCCACATGCGTCACTTGACTGGGTGTATAGATGATTGGAACAAGGCATATGTCCAAGCCTTTACCCATACCAAACGAGGCGGGTATTTCGAGCACTGCGAATACGATATTCAGCCCTATAGTGACGTAGGTCCCCTTCCAGACGACCACATTTTTAACAAGTGGTCCCAGTCGCTCACGGCGGCGAGTCAAAAGGTTGGTAGGGAGTTTGTTCCGCCTGCAACCGTATCTGATATGGGCGAGGCTCTACGCGCTGCCGGCTTTGTCGATGTGGTCCACCGTATCTGGAAAGTCCCGATTGGCGGATGGCCTGCCGATAAGAAGATGAAGCATCTTGGAATCTTTACTCTCGAATTTATTGACACCTCCCTCGAGGGGTTTGCACTGAAGCTCTTGAGGGAGGTAGAAGGCTGGGACTATGAGGAGGTACAGGATATCATACGGCAAATGCGCCGCGCATTCCATCGGAAAAGCCTGAGAGCATATTTCTTGCTGTACGTTTTGCTGGTACATTACCATCAGTATGAAGTCAGTATGAAGCCGCAATGCTAACGTTCTCTTCTGTGTCTTCTGTGTGCAGGCACATAGCGTATGGGCGGAAGCCTTGATAACGCAAAGTTCCTCTACTACATCTTGAATAGTGACCAGAGGGGGGAAATGGGCTTTCTTGAACACCACAAGAAAGAGCCTTGCATGATGATGAACAATCAGACATGAAACCAGGGGGGGGGTTAGGCTCAAGAAATTTCTTCCTGCTTTCTTTTTTTTTTGGTTTTTTGGTTTTTTTTAGGCATGGCGTTCGGTTGGGGAAATGATATCGAGGACACCTCCGTTCCTAGCATCGTCTCTTTGCTGCAGTATACACACAAGCACAAACTTTTTATGTATAGACTTTCTTGAAATGATGATTCATTTTTTTTAATCTTCAGATGAATTTAGCAATCTTTTGTTACCAAGAACAAGTGCCCTCTAGTTTCTTGAGGTTTCTCGTCAACCAACCTGAGTATATAGATCTGAGATGACCAAATTGAAAAAAAAAACGCAATACCCAAATTCCCTTACTTGTGATTTCCATCCATGTGTCTTCTCCCTTGCTTCCTAGAACCTCCTTCTTTACTTCCCAATTCGTGTTAGATTACCGCCTACCTTTCGGGTCCCAGGATGTTCTTTAAAACGTGCATCTCAACTTCTCATCCCCGAGAAGGGCGAATCGGTTCTCATCTATCATGCGCTTTGTAGTTATGCGGTCGGGATAGTTTCGCATAAACATGTTGGTGAAGTGAGTTCCGTAGTGAATCCCCTCTTGCGGCTTCTGGCCGTGATTGTAGCCTTCCAAGGGAGTCAAGACGGAGCGAAAGTTGGGCTCGTGAAAGTAGGCAAAGGCGTAACGTTCTTGGGTGTTGAGTCCGACTTTATGCGGTGTCGATGGTAGGTGAGAAGCTGTCATGTACTGCATCATGTCGCCTTGATTTTTTTATTTTCAATTCACCGCGCTTAGCTCAAGATGCATCATTTAGATTAGACAGTCGGGGGTTCCAATTTTGTTCTTACCTGGGAACACAGTGAAGACTCCAGGGACAGGCGGGACGAATAACCAGCCTTCGTCGTCCTCCCGCAAGCCCGCTGCACTCTGTTGCCAATTGGCGAACGACTCCCCTTGGTACGGGGGACGAATGAACAGTCCTGTTTGTGCGGTACACGTATTGTTAGCAGTTTTAGTTTGAGTATTCAGTCTCCCAATGGCAACCAGCATACCTCCGACATGATCCTGGGCGGCAATAACAAGAAGTCCGTAGTCTGTATGTGAGCCGATGCCCCGGCCCTCTTTGCCCTTTCCATTGGTTTTGTTAATCTGCGGGAATCTATCCAAGGATCCAAGGAAGATCAGATGTCAGAGACTGTCCATACACAATCGCAATATATGAAAAAGTTCACACAGGAAAGTAGTTTGATTCCCAAACTCGCCGGGGTACATAACATACCGGAGCATCCTCAAATGATGCCATCCATCCTGTGTGTACTTTGTCAGGGACCCAGGAGGAACATTCAGCCCAAGCTCCGTAAGGCGAAGAAGAGTCTCTCCAGAAGTAGCGAGACTGCCCATATATCGACGAATGGTATCTCGCAGACGATTATCCGGCCACGGACACTCCCCATGGCAAGGCCAGGAAGCCTTCTGGCTCTTTCCGTCTATCTCCTTCGTGACCGTAAAGATTTCCGAGTAATCGGCAACCCCGGCCGTGATCTCCTCCCCAGACGAAATGTAGCCTGAATAGCTTCTGTCATCCACACAACGGGCCTTCTCTTCTTGAGGACGGGCGAAGAATCCTTTGCTCGCTGCAAAGGCTTGCTTCGCAATGGCCTCCTGACCTGGTGTCATGGAGATCTGGAGGATTCCATCACGCCTCCATGACTCGACGATAGCCCGACCCATGACCTGGTCAGCGAAGCAACCGGTGACCTTTTCTGGAAGTTGGAATGTTTGCATGGGGGCTAAGCTAGCAGAGTGTCCGGGAGGCATGTTAGGGATTGGGGCCGCCTTCGTGAGCTTGGGGCCTCGAGCCTGGCGGGCAGTGGCTATCGCCGCTGTGGCTAGGGTTCGTGTCTTGGACATTTTGGGGAGGAGAAGTCGTGGCTTTACAATCATATTGAAAGAAAAAGGCAAGCGTTTGTCTGTAACCATCGAGGCAAGAAGACGTTTGGAGAAGTCAAAACTTGGATTTCTTTGATGGAGCCGAATACTCGGAACACTTTTCTCGCAACTCACAGTTCTTGGACCTCGTACCTTATTATATTATCCCAAGTCTGGATTGGCAGGGTCTAGACTCTGCGCGGGGGTATACATACTGTTGCCTGCAACCCTTTTCCTTTCTTTCCCCTCTTTCAAGTAGGAGGAATGTTAGGCATGTGGTTGCCACCACCTTGACCATACATGCTTTTTTGGGGGGGGGGGGGGGGGGAATCGGGCGTCTGCACATACTCTTATGAGTTGTCAGCCAACGCATATTCGCATCTATGATGGCTTCTTTTTTGTCAGATATCGAGCGAATTCTCACAAATGAAGGGGAGGCGCACCACCTTCACCGTCTACCGTCTACCGTCATCGCCGCCACCAAACAAAGCGCAAAGAAGGGAAGAAGCAAACATGCCACTATTGACACCCCACACCTCCTTCTCGTTGGATGTTAGAGGTACGGAAAGAGTCTATTCGCTGAGGGGAAGAGTCTTTTTTGGGACGCACGGCATAGCCATGTCCGCCGGCTAGAGTTAGAGTTGTGGACTTTGGCAAGAGGTATTCCGATGCCAGCTCATTGTGACTGAAACCTGCATGAACGTAGTTTCCACTCTTACATTGAACAGTTGAGATTGCTTACCCCTCCAGAGGGAAGACGGTCATCGGCAACATCTTGGTCGGGGGGGTGGCTGCTGTAGGGATACACCTGTACTGCTTGAGGCGGGCTGATTTCTGTCATATCTGTAGTTGAGCCATCGGAAAAGGAAGCCCGTTATATGGATAAGAGCAACTATGTAACGAATGGGATACTTGACAATAAGACATCTGAGCCCAACGCAGGGTGTTTACCAAAACCCGAGCTTGAGGGTGAAAAAAATGGAGTTAATGATTATACCACGCATAGCGGTAAAAAGTCCAGGGAATACAGAATACAGTACTTCCGTTTTCCCTTGGCTGATTTCCTTGCAATACCTAACAGTCGTTGTGTTGTGCTGTTTCGGACCCGACGGTAAGTATCACAAAGGTTCGGGCTGAAAAACGAGTACTACTTTAGCTGATCTGATATCGGAGAAGATTTACAGATGCACATATTTTCGTTCTTTTTTTTTTGGTAAGACGAACGGCCAAGTTACTTAAAAAAAACTCTACCCACTTTATGCTTCGTTTTTGGTTTTCAACGTTGAAGACTAGGGACTAGGGCGGTATGTTATCACTGTTCATGCATCAATGAATCAGAACTTGCTCGCCAATGAGTCCCAGGAAGTATAATGTCAGCCATTTTGTCCCACCTAGTTGTTACTGATACCCATCAATAACTGAAAATGGAGGGCGAATGGATCTTCCCGAAACTCTACATCCCCTGACGAGTGTATGTGTCAATCTAGCTCTTTTTTTTTTTTTTGCCTTTTAAGATTATTCAACTATCGTGCAGCGTCAGTGCACTGTTATGTAAAGGCCTCTATCTCGAGCCTGATCATGAAACTGCGTCATCCGTCTAGAATACTGCAAACCAGATGGTGGATTGAAAGGGAGCACTTACACAACACACTTTCGATATTTCAATCCTATTTCCAACTCAACGACCAATATCATTAAGTTATGCTGTGGACTGGAATTCAAGTCGACGAAAGAAGGCGAATAGGAGTTGAAGTCTTGTCAGAGCCAATCGAATGAGCATTTAGATATCTATCAGCTGCTTTGGCCTGAATTTGTCATTTCCCGGCTTTTTTTTTTAAACGTTGCTTGAATTCAACGTGGTATGCCCCCCCTCCCCTCCCCTCCGCTTGCTTCAATGTAGCAAGAGAAATGATTCGAAATGGGGTCGGAGAGACTCTCGGCAAGTCGGAGTATATGAGAGACATGTGGCTGATCTCTCCTGCAATAATGAGTTGTCCTTTGGAGAGATGAGTTGTACAGACGCTTGGATGCCAACTTGTGACCGGTCAAAACGGCCACTGCAACCTCATGTGAGTTTTTACCTCCAGCGCCTTTGACGTTAATATGCAGCCTTGATTGAGCTATAAGGTAGAAAAGGTTTCGTGGTTAGGCAATGCCGACTATTATCGAGCAGGTCATGCTTGGTAAAGGAAGTCTGGTCGTCCGGAAAGTTCATTGCTTTCTTTTTTGTGTCATGGAATTAGCTTGCTCATGTCATGGGGAACCTGGCACTCGCCTCAAAGTTATCAACCCCAAACCCTATGAACAACATGGAACGTCAGCCGACCAGAGCAGTACCGAATTCAACCAGACGTGTAAACACTGATCTTTTGGCATACAAGTATTATAAGATTTCTCTGCTCGCTGCCATTACAGTAGGTACATGAAAGTGAGCTTCCACCACCTCTCCGCTCTTTTGATATTCTAAAGTATTGATATTGATCCCCATATCCAAGTGATTCCGTCTCCCTGAGCGCAGGTGCAAAAGAAAAAGTGACCCGGACGGGCCTCGGAGCACAAGAACAGGGCGCGTGGTCTAGTGGTATGACGGATCCTTAGCAGTAAATTCCGAGTTCGGAGTTCTGAGATGGATCAGGCCGGGGGTTCGATTCCCTCCGTGTCCACGATTGGATTTTTTGTCTGTAATTTTCTTATATTCTTATTCTTTCTCTTGACTTCTTTTTGATACTCCAGAAAATAAGGTGATCTAATGTCGAATCAGCTGTGCTTTTGTCATCGTGAACATGCTTGAGCTTGAGGGAAGAAAGCGCCCCCCAACGACTCCGTACGATCGGGTTATATCAGTTTATGTCACTTACTCAACTGACCGTCTGGCTTCTTTTCTCGACACGAAACGTGTCATAGGCGCGAAATGAAGTCCAATAAAACAAGAATCTCTGCTTCCATGAAGACGATGAAAGCCCTTGGGTGAACACTCCGTACCGTGTTGAGCCTTGCCAAATGATGTTGTACAAGTCACGTGATTCGCACATTGAGCTGGCTAAGATTCAAGGGTTCGGGTAATGCCAAATAATCCAACAGCAACTCCATGCCACGCAGTAGCAACTAGCAACTGCGGAAATTTCACAGCAAAAAAAAAAAAAAGGACTAGCAAGCCCCATGAAGCCACCCGTTGATGCCCGCCGCGTGGCGGAGATCATGCTCTCCTGGATCGGGCTCGAGCCGATTGAACTTCAGCCCTTGCAGCGGCTCTGGGCAGGCTATGGCCAGATCTGCGCCGTTTCCGCAATTGCAAAAGACGACGCATCTTCGAGACGTTGGAGTCCGATATGCGGCGGCCGGTCTGGGACAGCCGATGACCCATTTCCTCTCATCCTCAAGCTCATCGCCCCAAAGGCGAAACCGGGCGCAGGCCAGGATGAAGGCCACCTCCGAAAAATGTTCAGCTACGAAGTCGAGCAGTACTTTTACACCGACATCGCGCCGAGTCTACCGAGAGATGTGGCCGTTGCAACGAGCCTTGTCTGCACGCGAGGAATGATCGGACGAGAGGGGGCGGACGAGCTGCGTGGCGTGACGGCGATTGTGATGACGGACCTACGGCCTGAGTATCCCGTCAAGGGAGAAGGCAGGTCGGTGTTGAGCAAAGTCCAGGTTGCCTCCGCCCTCACTTGGCTGGCCAAGTTTCACCGAAGCTCATGGGAGATGTCGATTGAGACGCCACGAGGAAAGTTTCTTCTACCGC
Source organism: Graphium sp. VPRI43844 (assembly GCA_019925285.1). Classification (NCBI taxonomy): domain Eukaryota; kingdom Fungi; phylum Ascomycota; class Sordariomycetes; order Microascales; family Graphiaceae; genus Graphium; species Graphium sp. VPRI43844. The sequence continues at coordinate 17,045 of JADHKT010000066.1, forward strand.
CTCTCGAAGAGGCGCGGCGCCGCCGCCGGGTAGATGATTCAGGCTCGGCTGGGGGAGAGGGGTTGTGGTTAAATGGGGGGTACACATATCTCGCGACGCGACGAAGCGAGTATGATTCCCTTGCCAATGATTCCAGTTCCGAGTGGTCCGACGCATTTTGCAAGCCAGCGGATAATAGCCAGTCACTCACCATCGCCGAGATGGTGGCGTCTGCGCTTGCTCCGCGGGGCAGAAAAGTCGAATCGGTCATACACGGCGATGTCAAGTCCGAAAATCTCTTCACTGTAGAGACGGGTGAGAGGGTGTGCTTTTTCGACTTCCAGTACGTAGGTCTTGGCCTCGGTGTGTGCGATCTCGCCAAGCTGTTTACATGCTCGATACCCGTCCACATGCTTACGAGCGCCGCTTCCAACATTCCTGACGTGCTTCCCATGGATGGTGGAGAAAAGGTTTTGTTGGAGAAGTACCGCGACGAACTTCTTTCTTTACCTACTGAAGGCCTCGACCGGATAGACTACAGCTGGGATGACTTTGTACGCCATTGGGAGACGGCACTGGTTGACTGGTGCAGATTCCAGGCGTCGTGGGGGTTCTGGGGCAATACCGAGTGGTTAGAGGCCCGGGTTAGACATATCCTACGCGACGCAGGATGGCGAGCCTGGCTACAAGCCGAGCTGAAAAAAGTGTAAAAAGTGTGAGATATTTTGAGGTGGAATAGTTTGACTTTGACCCCGTCGTACATGCACATGCAAATGCCAGACTATTTGCCAGTAGCAACATGTCCGCCGTCACCACGCATTAGGGACAGAAGCAACCCATCTAAATATATCTCATGATTGGACCATTTAGTTTAGCACCTCACTACTGCAGAAAATCTCGTACTCGCAACCCATTCTGGAGTAAAATAATATTGAAACAAGACATTTTGTTCCCTCGATATTTGCATAGTCCAAAGTAACACCGGAAACCGACTTTCAATCTTCTACCCCTCCGAGTGTGCCCGTCACTTTTAAGCTTCAACCTAAACTCGAGAGGCATGTCCTGACAAGGCGTACAAGGCCTCCACCCAAGAGTCTTCGAAAAAAAAAAAACATTGCATATGTCTTTTGAAACCTGTTCATATACCCAACGAAAACCTGAAAACCTCGCCACGCCCAGCCCTCTCACTGCTTTACCTACCACCATTCTTAATAATGAGACTCGATAGCACCAAACAAGCTAAGTTGTGTAGTCGTGACAAGATATGTTGTAATCAAGTACAATGTAGTTCAACACTGACACATCTACGCTTGAGCGTCCAAGTTACCATCCTCGCAACGACTATCCCAGCCATTATAGCCCGTGAGAGAAATTAAAGCGTGGATGAAGAGAAGCCCAATTTTTAGCTTGATAAAAAAGAAAATGACCCTTAAAATGAACTCATCGAACAGAATTTATGACTTGAATTTATGCTCTTCCCCGAACCACTTTTCGCCCTTGTGATAACGTGGCTACGAGGTGACTTACAAGGGAACCGCGGGATTCAACGCAATAGTGACGGGCTGGCCATTCATCGACACCCATAGGATGAGGGGCTCACTGCCAGTCTTCTCAGAAATGGTGTTTCCGCCTTGAACGGAAGCAGTACCGGGTACTGTAACAGGGACGGCGGCACCACAAATGTTGCCGTCTGTTGACACGGTTACCGATACGATCGACTTCCCATCCTCAGAGTAGTTATGCTGTAGTTTGGGGTGGCATTGACTATTTGTTACAGAGCGCGACGTGGTTAGTGGATAAATGTCTAACCAAAGTGACCATGTGGAAGGCAACTTACTCGACTGTCATCCGATCAACAAAGTGCTGTGCGATATCGTCGTGCTTGAGTGTTCGAATGGGCCAATTGGTGCTGTTTTACCATGGTATCAGCATGCTAATTGATTTCTTTATCGAGGGGCAGAGAATTCTTACAGGCGACCGAGCTCTTGGGTGATCGTTTCGACCCAGATTTGAAGAAGCGAAAGCTTCCCTGTCTTGTCACCAACGGTAGTAGTCGGTACATTGTGCTGGCGGAGATTGGCCTGGTGAAACATGAACCTGGATATATCATGATTAGTTAGAAAATTGTCCATGGACATATCATGATCAGGGATTGTCAACGTACGGGTCCTGGCGGAGTCGAAGGAGATTGCGAACGCTGGTGTCGCGAGTGTTCTGGAGAAGATCATCAAATGTCCTTTCTCCGATGCCTGTCGTTTCAATCCACTCTCGTCGGGTACACTCCGGGAGGTCACAGTTATAATAGATGAGACTTGCTATTGCGCTAGTCAGAACCCATGATAAAGCCACAACCTTCAATAGACAACTCACCCCAGCGTGGCACGATCAAAAGGCCAGCATGTCCACTTTCTTCCACAGTGGTGATCTTGGGCCAGTATTCATGCTCCTGGACGTTGAGACCTGTATTAGCATGCCCTGATAAAGATAACCAATGAGGTGAAGGGCTTACCGAGTTAAGAAGATCAGGACGTGTGTTGTCACCAACTACCTGGACAATTCCGTTGTCCATCCATGCACGAATTACATCACCGTTTCGCAGTCCGGTAATGGCAGGAGGAATAATACCTTTTGGTGAGAACGATGGGGAATTGGCAAAGCCGGTTTGAATGAGCCATGCCTGATTGAAAAAGATCTCACGAGCAGCATCGTGGTAAGTGGCGTTGTTCAGCTCAAGATGAGTGAATGTGTGAGAAACATGAGCGAATACATCACGGTTGGCTGGGGTGGCAAGCCAATTTGTCAATGAATCGAATTTGGCACATTGTTCCGACCACTGGTAGTTTTCAAATGCAACCCCAGTGGGCCAAACATCTAGGCCAGTACCCAAGGGTTTCTGGAAGGCGTATGAGATGTCCGGCTGCTCTGGGTAATCAACGGCTTCGGGAGGCTCGCACAAGGTGACACCGCTGTTAGAATCGACAGCCTCAATGATAGCGCCATTTCCATTGTATCCCAGCTCAATAAAGTAGTTTGATCCAGCAGGGAGTCTACTATTGATATCTGACGTCCATTCCTTGTGGGCTTCGACATCCGCCACATTAATTCGGTACGTTTTGCCTGCAGGATAGTAAAGGTCGGTGTTGAGAAGAACATCGTCAACCTGGGTTCCCAGGAAAATCTGACGCTTTCCGGTGACTGTTGAGAGTCGATCAGCAAAACTATTCGAGCTCAGTTGAACTCTGCCCATGGAGGCTGCACTTACATAGTCCTCTAGTAATCCAATGGACCCACGCATGCTGTAGGTAGCTTGTAGTCTTTGACCAATCTGCAGCCCAGCTAATGAAGAAGACCATTTGTTGACGAGAACCAAAAGTATTGAATACACCAGCCGTTGTATCGGAAGTAAAGGCGCCCGAAGGGCTAAATTTGGCAAATTCCGTGGCAATGCTTGAATTGACAATCACGGCTGGGTAGTGGAACATGTTGGCTGTGGATATCTCGGCGCTGCACATTCATGAGCTACATTGTACTGGCCACTCGACATGTATCAAGACTTACCTCTTGAGATTGGCAGTAGCAAATTGCGAGTGGTCGGTGATAGTCATAAACTGCTCTACGTCCTGTCCACAGCAACCCGAACCTTGGGGGGATATTTGGGTTCCTTGGCCAGATGTCAGGTAAATGAACAGCGTGAAAAGGCGTTATGTATGATTGATGGGACGAGCGAGCAGTGATTGACATACCAAAGGCTTCGGTCGGGAAAACATCCAGGCGCACCATCCGTGCACCGAACGTGGTCTGATAGTCGTACAAAGAGTTCCATTGCTCGGTGGTAAGGGCACTACGCCAACCCTCCGGATACTCATACGAAACCTCGCTGAGGACGACAATACCATTGTAGTTGCACTGGGTTGCAGTACTGTTTAATACCGGGAGAGTAGCACCAGAAGACGGCACAGATAGGACTTCATACGGAATGCCATAAGCTTGTAGGGCCGATGTGATTTGGAAGTCGGGAGTTGTGGTGCCGGTGCTCACATCTTTGGCAATGACAAGGATGGTATCGGCACAGCCAATAGGGGTTGAGGTAGGCAAGACTGAGGGTGTCGCCGATATGGTTGTGGTGCTAAGTGAGGTGAGTGAACTCATGGTGCTAAGCGAGGTGAGTGAACTCGTGGTGCTAAGCGAGGCGATTGAACTCATGGTGCTAAGCGAGGTGAGTGAACTCATGGTGCTGCTGCTGCTGCTGCTGAACGAGTCAGTACTGGATGATGAGGTCTCGAAAGTGATATCAGTGCTGGCAGTGCTATGGGTGCTCGTAGAACTCTCAGTGCTGGTAGAACTCTCAGTGCTCGTAGAATTCTCAGTGCTTGTAGAACTCTCAGTGCTCGTAGAATTCTCAGTGCTTGTAGAACTCTCAGTGCTCGTAGAACTCTCAGTGCTCGTAGAATTCTCAGTGCTTGTAGAACTCTCAGTGCTCGTAGAACTCTCAGTGCTCGTAGAATTCTCAGTGCTTGTAGAACTCTCAGTGCTCGTGGAACTCTCAGTGCTCGTGGAACTCTCAGTGCTCGTGGAACTCTCAGTGCTCGTAGAACTCTCAGTGCTCGTAGAATTCTCAGTGCTTGTAGAACTCTCAGTGCTCGTGGAACTCTCAGTGCTCGTGGAACTCTCAGTGCTCGTGGAA